>JAQFVV010013478.1:0-114955 GCA_028023455.1 Epiperipatus broadwayi | reverse complement strand
CATCTTAGTCAAAAATAAAAGATATGTTTTTATATATATAAAATATAAGGCGTGTAATATATAAAGGATATAGAGATCAAATATACGGTGTATAATATGTATGTAAGGTATATAAATAAAGTATAACACGGATAATATATAAAGTGTATGTAGATAGAATATAAAGTGTATAATATGTATAAGGTAACATATAAAGTGTGAATATATCTAAGGTATATAAATAAAATATAAAGTGTATAATATATGAAGTGTATAATAAAATAAAAAGTGTTAATATATCTGTATAAAATATGAAGTGTACAATATATAAAGTGGGTGCACCTATAAAGTGTATATAGATAAAATATAGAGTGTATACTATATAAATATAAAAGGGTATGTGTATATATAAAGTGCATAATATATATATAAAAGGTATATAAATAAAATATAGAGTGTATAATATATATATAAAAGAGTATATAAAAAGATCAATCACACACACAAAAAAAAAACTAACAATTTAAATAGGATCTGGGGGTTGCCTGTAGTTTAACGATGCTGGCTGTCTATATGGTCTCTTTGCTCTAGTCTGATCACGCGACTCCCATCTTGATGACCTAGGGTATGTTTGGCCGCTCATCATCATCGTTTGACATCTTGGCTCAATCCGACGCATCTTTTCTGGTGGTTCTTTAGGTCCTGGAGTAAAATCAATGGTGGTTAGAAATCCTGCCATATCTTCTATCGTTCGAATCTGGCACCCCATCATCAACTGTTGTACTCTAAAAGGCATATTTTGTTGGATAATTCTAATCTTTTGGTTATCTGTGAATGGAAATGCTGTTAAAGATCTGAGAGATGCTATCTGCCTTAAAAAAAATTGTGTATGGGTTTCTTTCACTACAGATCCATAAGTCTCTCTGAGTATCGAGTGGTATATACCCTCCTGGCGTTCTTCACTCCAAAAAGTTTTATGTATGGCTGAACAATATTGGTCAAAGTTTTGTGGCTTCTCTGTGCAGCAATCCCACCATGACTTTGCATATCCATATAAATGATGTATAGCAAGGGCTACTTGGTCAGCTGTTGAGACTTTCTGGAACCGGAAGAGTTCTTGGAGACTTTCTAGATGGGCTTTTGGATTTTCTCCCACTTCTCCTTTAAAAGATTTAACTTGGATAAATTTTGCCAGACCTATGGGTGCATTTTCTGATGGTACTATTGATCCGATTGTGTCCAAATTCCCTCTTTCTTGTGTTAAATCTGATTTCTTCCTGTCTGGGGTGGCCTGTCGCACATATCCTTTGATAATAGTGCTTTCCTTATCGCTTTCCCCTCTTTAAGATCCTCAACTTTATGTACTGTCTCACTAATAACCTGCACACTCTCTGTTCTATTAGAGTTATTGGCTTGGTGATTACTAGTTAAGTTACTTTCTAAACTTTTTTTACTTCTTTCATCTCTGCCAGATCTTTTCTCATTTCTTGAATACACGTGGTGATCATGTTTCCTTCTTGGTCAGTTACTTGACTTCTTTGTAGCAGGTTTTCTTTTATTTCATATATTTCCTCTCTGATCTCCCTTTGGGCTTCTTCACACTCTTGCAATTTGCTGTTAAATTCTGACCCTACTTTAAAGACCCTTTCTTTCAAACCCTTTTCTTGACATTCTACTTGTTCAACTAAAGCCTTCACTTCTTCTTTAATCACAACAAATTCCTTTCTATTTTCTTCTTGGTTTTTATGTAACATTTCTTTAACTTCTCCCCGAATTTCTTCAGACTTTTGCTGACAGCTGGTTGACAATTCCTGTAGACCTTGGCACATTTCTTCCAGTCTTTTATCTCTGTCTGCCATCTCTTGTCTAATATCTCTGCTAAGGTTTTCAAATCTTTGTGACATTTTCTGATCTCTTTCCTCCATTTTCTGATCCATTTTCTCTGCATCCTGTCTAAGCTGTCTCAGCAACCAATTAAAATCCTGGCCTTCCTGCTTAATCTCCTCTACCGGTATCTGTTCAGATATTTCGGTAACTGAATTCTCTGGCATATCAAGAGTTTTCTGTGCACACTCATCTCTATCCTGGCTCATACCATTTTCCCTTTCTATTTCTTCTGTACTGCTGTTGTACTCATTAATCTCTATTCCTGATCTCAACACAATACCTCCACCTTTCATTTCCATTCCTACTTCTATCTCTTCCCCACTGCTCATTACTTCTGTTTCTTTGTTCATTCTGTATACTATATAATCCTTTCAAAATTTATTTATTTATTTTTCGCACCTAATAAATATTTGATTTTTAAAACTTCTATACTTTGAATACGGCTGTTTGCTGCTCTCCCCCTTCAAGAACGACTCGCTCACTTCCATCCCAACTCTATGCCTAACTCACTAATATATCTATAAGCCTACACCTTCATCTCGATGCCCGTCCAACATATAATAAATTTTAAAAAAAAAATTCGTGTCCCTACTTTTTATTTTATAAAATATACGAAATTCTTTTTTTATTTAAAAAAAAATCCCTTCTTTTTTTCTAGCTTTAATAAAATATACGAAAAATTTAAAAAAAAATCTTTTTTTTTTTTTTTCGTCTATATATCTAAAGTATAACACATATTTTAATATTAAAGATGACTTAATAAAAATTTAACTCACCCCCGGTCTCTTCTTCCAGCTGTTTTTTTTTTATATTATATATATATACTTAAATGGTTCATGCTTATGACCTAATTTCGTTTACCCGTCTGCACCAATTTCAAACATTTTAACTTTTGGTTAATTTGACGTTACTTTTATATATATATTTCTTACTCATTTTAAACCACTCCAATTCATAAAAACACTTTGATAAAACAACGAGACCCCCCCTTTTCTTTTAATCTAAATTTCTTTTCTCTGCTCCCTAATGACAAATTTATAAGAGGATGACTTATAACTTGATCAATCATCCTCGGGCGCCAGTCACTAGTGAACAGGAAAGACACAAAATAAATTTAATAATTTTTTTGCTATATACACACAAAAGTCCATAACTCCGAGTATGTAGGTGTTTACATCGAAGCCTCACTTGGTCGTCCAAACGCGGAAAAAAAATCTTACATATATACATTATTCAAAAAAAAAAATTGACTCAAAATCATTAATTTTGACCAAAAGAATTATATATATACTCCATAATCTCTTCAGGGGTGGAAATGAGTTACAAGCCCCACGATTTTGGGCGTCCAAATGCGGAAAAAAAAATCTTACATATATATTATTCAATATTATTTAAAATAGAAGGAAAAAACACTATATGTACATATTAAATGCTCTACAGGGTATTGCAGGGTGTGGGAATATCGAATAGCCACACGATGGGCGTCCAAACGCGGAAAAAAAAAAAACTATGTGCCAGTCAAAACATGCTTATCCATCTAACACGAGCTGGAACTCACAAAATGTACTTCAAACCCAGTCAAGCCCGAGATTTAGGTCAGGGACCAGCCTGGATTCGAACCCACTCTCCAAGCACCAGATCTAACACCCAATGGATAACATAACAATGGTAGCACATGAGATTTAATTCTTCATCCGGCCCACTAGCAAATCGGAGAAAACAATAAGACTCATGGACTTAAACATATATATAAACAACTTAAATACTAGACATTCCACGGATAAAATCTAACATATTTAAATAATAGGGGCTTTACTAATGAATACTTATGGGCAATGAGTGAATTGGATTGATTTAATAATGAGACAGAAACTGATATATGATGAATTAAAATATATTTATTGACAATTGTTGTTGGCAAGATAGGTTTGTGGCTATGATTCAATGGAGCCAAATATCCTGCTATACAACTAATCACTACATTAACTTATTTGTTATGTCCTTTTATAATCAGTTCGAGTGGCTCTTTTACGTAAAATCAAACCAAGTCTGGAGTGAAACTTAATACATCTTAATTATAATAAATTTATTTTAACTATGGGCTTTTAAAGCGTCCCAGATAGCTTTAGATCGAACGGGTTTTCAAGAATGCTTCGGATCAACGCCGAAGACTGCATATTAGGGAGGGAAGAGTTGGCTATAACGATTTTACTAATACGCTAGGCACAAGTAAAATATAATAATAAAGTGGCTCTGCGGATGGAAGAATAGTTTTAGGGTTTTTGTGACAAACAACGGTTTACCCAATAACCGGTCGTCATGCTGCAAAAGGGAACCTTTATTTGGTTCATAAGAAGCGGGGGACTTACGTGCTAATCTGGCCCGTAGCTCAGACTTCGCTACTGCACTACCCATAAGAGAAGATGTGCTGGCAACGCCGTGGCTCCATCTTATATGTATATCAAAAAGAACAGCACAACGAGAAAATATTAATAAATCTCACATCCGCCAAGCCGAAGGATATTATGAATTAAAGATCATATATTAAATGAACACTAGATCATCAGCTTGATCAAAAGAGCCAACTCTTCTGTAGCATGAGAAATATGTATATGCTACTGACGGGAATATATACAAACTTTACTTTATCCCATTCAATCTCTTTAGTTATCTATAACTACTAAACTTTTAAAAAGGAGGAAAAGTATATTTAATAAGGGACTTACGAATACTTTACTAAAAAAATATACTTATGATTGCACTCCAGGCTAGTTTAATCTTTAGTAACATAATAAATAAAGGTTGAAAAGCCACATTTTATATTTATAGTAATTAATTTACTAAATGACAAAAATATGAATTTGGGTTTCGAAACAGCGCACGAAATGACGCTATATAAATAATTTAAATTTATATGTTTAAAAACATATTCTATAATTAAATGCACGCCGTTTCGAAACATAGGCATAACTAATAATAAATAAAATAAGCAAAAGAAAAGCAAAATATAATTGCAGTGATTAAATTATATAGCAAAATATTAATTAATAAAGAAAAATTTGCAAAAGTATTACATTTTCTAGAATTAAAATATTATTTTAGGAAACAATTTAGACAGTTTACACTATTGAATTAAGGAAAAATTAGCAAAAGTATTTCATTTAAATATTATTTCAGAAACAATTTAGCGAGAAAGTTCAATGATATGGTTAGCTAACCTGTTTTGAAGAAACAATGACTGTTTTTGAAATTTACAGAGCTCTGCGATTTTAAATATTAAAACAGTTCTCCTGTAGATGAACTGGAGATATTCGAGCTGGAACGAAGGTGAGTTCTTTGGCGGCTTATGGCATGTTCTTATTCAGTTGGGAGACGATTTAAAATGGTGTTGGAACGAAGGCAAGTTCTTTTAGCGGCTTATGACATCTTTTATTTGGTGTGGTTGTTGCTTCTGGCATTTGATGGATTGAACTAGGCGTTCCATCACGGGAAAGCAGCAAAATTTTGCCTGACTTTAGCCAGACATGTTACGGTTGAACAATTTTGACTTCTGATGTTAACTCTCTTCAAAAGCATGATGGATTCTCCCTTCCCACTTAAAATAAGGCCTATTTATATCCTTCTACTAAACTTTAACACCTTTCTGGAATTTCGTAAACCTCGGGACCAATTGACTTTTATTTAAAGCAAAATAATATAATTCAATTTCTACAACAACTGATAAAATCTCCGAGGTGTTATATTTAATTTCCTTAAAAAATGTATCAAAATATATAAACTATATAATTTGATTCATTTTCATTAATTAAATTCCTTTTCAGGTGTTATTACTTAGCAGAAGGAACGGTATTCTGATTCAATGAAAAAGTCTTTTGTTGCAAACAAAAATCAATCAGAAAACAGATTTTACTTTTTTACCCGGGTGTGTCACTAATTGATATCTTGTTTACAAAAATTCTCATTTTTTTTTAATTGCGAACAGATAATTCTTATTTTATAAAACTAAATAACTTTTAACATATTTGTTTATTTAAAAAAAAACAAATTTAAAGAAAATACTTGTTTCAACTATATATGTAAAACATTAAATCAGAAAACCGTTAAATAAATTAAAGAAAACATTTACATTACTTTTATTTACACTTAAATATATATGAATCATTTTGCCGTTATTCCAAGGTTTAAATTATCCATCCACATACGAATATTATAGCGAATATAATTAAGAATTGACTGAAAATTAATAAAACATTTTATAATAAATTATGAGCATTTCTCCGCTATAATTTTATCAAACCTGTCTAATTATAGCGTGTTTTCATATGTAAATGGATGATGCCATTCAAGCGGCCATTGTAGCAAAGTTTTCCCGCTCGACTTATATATTACATTTTTACATTTAAAATATTTCTACATTTAAGATAGGTTCGAAATTAGTTTAGACGAGTAGGTCATTAGGTTGATGGTGAAACGGAAAGGGATTGGAGATTTCCGTTTCAATATATATATATATGTGGGAGATGGTAATCTGGACATACTTATGAGTGCAAGCTCAGCATAAAATATATCATTTATGTTTTACATATGTATGTGGTAATGTGTATCAATTGTGTAAGATGGAGTGGATATCTCATAGGAAGATTGAAAGTCTGAGTTCAAGTCCCTTTTAATTATCTTATGTTAGAAGATATAAATTTGTTATAATTTTCATGTAAAGGTATAAAAATGTGTGAGAATTGAATTAAATAAATTAAAAGGATTTGATGCTATGTTGACATATAGTCACTTTAGTTAAATGTTGAACATGTATATTTAAAAGTTAGTTAAAATTAAATAGTAATATATAAATATATTAGTGAAAGAAAATAATAACTTACTAAGTAATAGATGTTTGCAGATTGTGCACATAATAATTACGAATTAATATTATTACAGAGAAGTTTAAAAGAAAATAATAATGAATAATAATTTAGTGATTACTATAAATTCTAAAAAAAAAAATGCAATATTAGAAGTTAAATTAAACATATATTTTACAACTTAAAGTTTTAATCTTTAATTAAAATTTCAAACTCCAAATATGTTATTTTGATAAATAAATTTACTACGTCATTTGATGCTAAGAAAGAGTGGCAGAATTTATAGAAAGAGTGGAAGAATCTATAGAAAGAGTGGCAGAGTCTAGAGAAAGAGTGGCAGAATCTAGAGAAAGAGTGGAAAAATCTATAGAAAGAGTGGCAGAATCTATAGAAAGAGTGGCAGAATCTATAGAAAGAGTGGCAGAATCTATAGAAAGAGTGGCAGAATCTAGAGAAAGAGTGGCAGAATCTAAAGAAAGAGTGGAAAAATCTATAGAAAGAGTGGCAGAATCTATAGAAAGAGTGGCAGAATCTATAGAAAGAGTGGCAGAATCTATAGAAAGAGTGGCAGAATCTATAGAAAGAGTGGCAGAATCTATAGAAAGAGTGGCAGAATCTATAGAAAGAGTGGCAGAATCTAGAGAAAGAGTGGAAAAATCTATAGAAAGAGTGGCAGAATCTATAGAAAGAGTGGCAGAATCTATAGAAAGAGTGGCAGAATCTATAGAAAGAGTGGCAGAATCTAGAGAAAGAGTGGCAGAATCTAGAGCCCAATGTTATGAATTAAGCTCAGTTCTGTCATTTCTGGTATTCAAACTTTTTGTGAATGCCAGAGTAATAAATTAATTGATTATTTACTTAATAAATCTATCAACAAAAAATTATTAACTAGAATCATATGTTAATTGGTTCTAATAAAATTCTGATGATTTTCTGATGTTTTATTTCATTATATCAATTGCATGAGGTTGTTGAAGTTCATATAATTAATATTAGATAATAAAAAAAAACATAGACATATGGAAGAAAAAAGATAAATTCATTTATGTCTATTAATTATACTTAAGGATTTCTAATGGCTTGAAGTATCAAGATAGCATATCTGGCTATTTCAATTAATAATATTAAATCCAACTTATTTTATTAATAATGTGAGTTTTTTATATGTTTTATACAATTAAAATAATCCATCGATATTATGACAAATATTTCTAAAATTTCTAATGTATAAATGCCTGAAATAGAAACTTTAGAAAGTATTTAAAAGCTGATATATTTGCAGGAAAAAAAAACATATTTAGAAACTATTATGTATCCAGAAGTATGAAAAGTTAATATCCTAATTATGAGTTCAGAGCGAGCTGTTATATCTACTTCTGTGTGCCAATACTAAAAATATTTACATTGATAAAATTAAAAAACAAAAAACCAAATTTTAAGACTATGCACCGAATTCCACTTTTAAATAAAAGTAATGAGTTATTGATTATTTAATTATAGAACGTGATTTGTACAAAAAATTTCAGTGGAGAAAAATGAAAATTAATGATAATTTTGTTTCATCTAAATTAGTGTAAAATTTGCAAATGATTATTACTGTTCTTGTAAAATTATCTTATTTCCAAAAAAAAAAAAAAAAAAGAGAGAAGAATATCACTTAAAATATTTATTGCAACTAATATACACAACAACATACATATGAAAAAGATAAATGATGTCCAATATATATATTTCATGCTGAACCAGCACTCATCAGTTGGTCTGGATCATCATCTCCAGCACACACATATATAATCAGTGCAGTTTTATATTAAGGTAACAAATCTACAAACTTTAATGGACAGGCTTCTATCCTCTTCATTTTCCAACTCTTCAGTCATCCATATCATTGAAAATCTGATGATGGAATGCTCAAAACCTTTATGATGATATTATTATTGTCATACTCCTGTTGACCTTAAATCACTATGATCCCTCATATATAGTACCTTAATATGTTCATTTAAATACACTGAAGAGAAATGGGCAGAATATAGGCTGAATATGTAATATTTAAATATCTGAATAGTATACATACTTAATCAACATGTAATTAAAAGAGATTTGAACCCAGATTTTCAAGCTCCCTTCAGTCATTCATTCTATCTGGGTTCAAATTGCCTTTAATTATGTGTAGATTAAGTATATATTACATATTCAGCCTGTATTCAGCCCCTCCCTCTGGGTGTTTAAATGAACATATTAAGGTCCTATATATGAGAGTCAGACTGACTTAACATCAACATGGGTATGACAATAATAATGGCATCATCAAGGGCTTTGAGCATTCCATCATCAGATTTTCAATGATATGGATGACTGAAGAGTTGGAGAGAGGAGAGGATTGGAGCCTGTTCATTAAAGTTTATAGATTTTCTATGTCTAGGAGATTATGATCCAGACTAATTGTTGACCCCTGGTTCAGCATGAAATGTGTATATTAGAGATCATTTATCTTTTCTACATGTATGTGGTCATATCACTTATATTAGATATAGAGAATAACTGAACAGAGCTTCAAAGTGTGAGTTCAAATTCTCTTTAATTACATTTACATTAAATACATATACCATACTGGTATTTAAATATTATTTACATATCTGTGCATTTGAAATTCATTTTACTTTATAATGTCATTCCTGCCATGATGTATTAGTTTTTTTGATTTAAAATTATCCAAAACATGAAGTCACACTTAAATCAGTTTGGAAGCATGCAAATTATATATATATGTATTACAACTTTAAGGTAATTTTACGTGTATATTTTTTTCATTAGAGCTCAGCCAAGATGCACCTGATTAAAAACAGGATTAAAAACTGAAATTACATTATCTAGCAACCATATTTGTATATTTGTAGAGGCCAGACTAATAGATATTTCAACTGAATGACAAGATTTCAGTTTTCTGATCCAGTTTTTGTTTAATTGTTGGTATAGTTCAAATTAAAAAAAAATTATAGAGGTCAATATGACATTTGATATTATAAAAAAAGATCATACTAATAATTAATAATAACAAAAAATTAGTTACAAAAGTATAAGGTAACGTAGTGACAATGATTATAAATGTTGTTTGTGTTGGCGTTATCATAGACATCCTTAATTATAAAAAAAAAAGAAAAGAAAATGATTTGCTAACACTTTAAAAATTTATAAATAATAGAATTAATATTTAAATAAGCATTTATTTTTATATGACGCTATGTGTACAATTGCATTACATTCAAAGATCAGCCTTTCAAGCTAATTAAGTTTCAGTTAGAGTGACGTTTAGTAAATTCTAGACAATTTCACCGACGTCATTCATCCAAACATCGTAAATAGTAATTTAAAGTGAGAATTCTCCTCTCACACTTTCCTCAACAGTACTTCAGATTTGCTCATATAAAAGAATTTGAGTCGTAGGAATAAGAGGATTCCTTTTATTCCTGCATAAATACTATATCTTGTGTTGTGGAGGGAAGTATTCATTTATTATTTAACACTCGCAAAAGATGCATGCACAATTAGCTTGAAAGGCTGATATAGCATCATATAAAAATAAATGCTTATTTACTTATAATTAAGTTTCAGTTAGAGTGACATTTAGTAAATTCTAGACAATTTCACCGACGTCATTCATCCAAACATCGTAAATAGTAATTTAAAGTGAGAATTCTCCTCTCATGCTTTCCTCAACAGTAATTCAGATTTGCTCATATAAAAGAATTTGAGTCGTAGAAATAAGAGGATTCCTTTTATTCCTGCATAAATACTATATCTTGTGTTGTGGAAGGAAGTATTCATTTATTATTTAACACTCACAAAAGACGCATGCACAATTAGCTTGAAAGGCTCTGATCTTTGAATGTAATACAATTGTACACATAGCATCATATAAAAATAAATGCTTATTTACTTATAATTAAGTTTCAGTTAGAGTGACGTTTAGTAAATTCTAGACAATTTCACCTACGTCATTCATCCAAACATAGTAAATAGTAATTTAAAGTGAGAATTCTCCTCTCACGCTTTCCTCAACAGTACTTCAGATTTGCTCATATAAAAGAATTTGAGTCGTAGGAATAAGAGGATTCCTTTTATTCCTGCATAAATACTATATCTTGTGTTGTGGAGGGAAGTATTCATTTATTATTTAACACTCGCAAAAGACGCATGCACAATTAGCTTGAAAGGCTGATCTTTGAATGTAAGAATTAATATTTCTATTATAAAATGATATTATAATTGTAATTATTGGTATTTTATACTAATTTATTAAGTACAAAAAAAAGACATAAAATTTTGTTTTAGGTATAATTAAACATAGTGCCTTAATTTGAAGATAAAGAAAGAAAACGTTGTCAAGCATTGGTGGCCAAGTGGTTAGTATAGCTGAAGCAGTTGTCCCGGGATTAGCTTCCTGACGCTTTGACACATTAAAAAAAAAAAAAAGAAAGAAAACGTACTTTATCTTTTTTTTTTTTTGTATATATATATATATAAAAGAAAATAAAAATATTTTAAATAAAAAGAGAAAGTAATATAAAATTTTATTTTGATTTAATTATATCTATAATTCTTAATTTGATTTTTTCTTTTTTAGATTCTATGATATAAAAGAAAATGTTTATTAATGATTTAATACAAATAAGATTAAATTGTCTAAAATTGTGATTGGAGAGGCTTATATTATATTGTTATGAAAGGGTATAAGCAAGCAGATAACAAGTCACTTCTGCTCTTTGCTACTTCTTGTTGCTGGACAATACTCATCACATTGCTAATGCATTAATGAGACAATCTATGAACAACCAACCATTAGATAGTAGTTGAAAAACCATTTAGGCAAAGTTATTAAAAACATCAGCATTTGGAAACAAGTAATAACATTGGATAGTTCCTTGCCATTACTTAACGATGATCAAAATCATTAGTGAAATGAAAACCAGTTCATGCCGATTGGCCTCTAGATCATGTAGCTCTCCTATTGAAGATAATCACCCATTTCACTGCATGAAATGAAAGAAGAGGAAATTACCAAATCATAATATCTATCCATTACCTTTTCATAATAATAAGTATTTTTCTGCATATTATTAGAACCCAAGAAAGAAGAAAAAAGTAATAACTAATAATCTGATTATAGGCATTTATAAAAATAACATTTTTTATAAGCATGATACAATGGCATTGAAAAAAAATCACCAATCCAATTATTTTGAATGGTAAGATAAAAAGTTATTTTTATTAGTAGAAACTATTAATATAATATTTTATATTGTTTCATTTATGAGTATCATTTATTAATGCTTCATCCATAATAAGATAACATTAACATTTATTTTTAATTAATTAATTATATGATGTATTCATTTTTGTTTTTATATTTATTTTACGTTTAATGTTAATTCATCTTTGTATATTATGGGTTTTAATATATATATATAGTTTGAAGTTTGGTTAAATTTATCTATTTTTACTTATTGTTAAAATCGGTCTTGTGTGATTTGATCTCATTCACAAGTAAACATTCCTGAACGTGATAACTAATTCTTAAAAATCAAACTTTACATTGAAAAATATTGGAGTATAAAGAAGTAATCTACAAAGGTTAGGCATAGATAAAATGTTCTTTAGTCAAAAACATATCTTAATTGAAATGATGCTTATCATATAAAGATGTTGATCAACTGAAGAAAATTTAAATTCATTAAAGGGGTGCTCAACATTAGGGATCTGCATCATTAGGGTAATCCAAATAGCCACATGACACTGTGTATTTAGAATTATATTATTTAAAATTATTAATAACTAAAAAGGTCATACATATAATTATTTATTTATGTATTAGGATAGGATTAGACTCAATTGATGTAGTGACATTCATGGGGATTATATGATGATGATTGAATCAGGTTGTGCCACAAACTATAAACAAAGAATTAAATAAAAAAATGTGAATAAATAAGTAAAATATATACCTTTAATCAAATGAGCAACCAACACATAATTGGTTTAAATGTAAGTGACCCCCTTCCTCACCTGTTGCCAGTTGCATTCCATTATGTATTGGGGATAAATGGGGGTTCACCATATCCAAATATCTATAACAGAATAGGAAATGAGTGAAGTAGATCTAGAAAATGGGAAGAAAGAAATATAATCCAGCACCAAAGTAGTAACAGTGATCCCGAAGATGGCAGAGCAAATCCTAAATTCAACAAATGAGGACACTGCAACCACTCTCCTTCCTTTTGTGAATATGTTCCACTGCAATATGTATGTAATATATATTCAAAATAAAGTCTTATTTGAATTATACTGTGCATTATTTGTTTGTTTAAACATCTAATATTTCAATGAAATAATAATCATCCCTGGCAAAGCTAAGGTTTTAATAAAGAACTGTTATATCTCAAGTAATAATGAAATTGTAATTGAATGTGAATTAAAGAATATTCATATATATATATATATCATTAAAAATTAGTCAACCCTTAGACAATCCCAATATCAATAACAATCAACAATTTCAAATTGTTGTCATGGCAATCTCCTTTTATTAATAGACACTAAGGATTGCAACTTGACCAGAGAGATTGAAATTATTGATACAAAGAAGTTTAAATAAAACTCTTTAAACAGGCAAATATGACATATACTAATAAAGTCATTTATAACATTACAAACTGCAATTATAAATTTCAAATTGCACCAAAAATATTACTTAAATAATAAGTGTAATAATGCTCAAGGCTAAATGGGTTTATAAATAATTGTTAAAAAACAGTCAACACACACATATAACCTGGGTCTCTTTTTATGAGGACTTATTTAACACAATTTTGAAGTTACGCAATTCGTGTTTCACCGAAAGTCGAACTCCGATATTGTGCTATTACTTTAAATAATAAATTTCGCGCACTTACGTTATATTGAAAGTAATAGCACATTATTGGAATTCAACTTTCAACTTAGTAATTTCAATATTTTCAGTGCTTTATAATAGTAAGATTTTATGCAATAATGAAATTAAAATCATGATTTCCACATTTTATGTATACACATATTAAATTTTACAGGATTATAATGTAAATTTGTTCAAACATTGTGCGTGTTAATTTTGCATTTTAAATCACATTCTGTTTTTGCTTTTTAAAAAAGAATGTAATCAATTATTAATCATTTAGTGTTGACAAGTTTATTTTTAAAAGGTCAGTAATAGCAGTGGGCACAATTAAATTTGACAATTAAAAATTAAAATCTGATTTTTAATTGTAATTAACAATTTAAAAATTACTTACAGCGACTTGAAATAATGTGATGTGAAATTTGATTTTTAAACAAAATTGAAAATTAAAGACAAAAATAAGAATTTAATTTTTAGTTGTTAGTTTCATAAACAATTAATAAAATCATCGTCTCAAAGATTAATTACTAATTACGTTGTCACCAGAAAACCATTGACACAACATGAGTGTGAAGTTGGCGCTAGTTGTTTGCAAACGAACGTGTTTTTTGGCAAATAGCTATAATAATTAAAACATGTATAAAAAATGTAAATTACTGTATTGTAAATTATGCATAAAAATATATTATTTTGAATACAATTAAATATTATAGTTAAAAAAAGTTTGTCTTGTATCAATTTTTTTCAAATTTGAAATTTTTTATTAGTCATATTTTATTTCATTATTTTTTTTTTGCATGAAGTTTAAAGTAATTTTACGTTGGTGCTTTGCTTTTACGCGAATTTTGAAAAATGACAGACTGCATCCCCCCTTTTTCAATGTAAATTACATCTATTTTTGCATGATTTCATTTGTGCATGTTTTGTGAGGAACCTATCTATCGCGTAAAACGAGATCCAGGTGTATATACATATTGGATAGTTATCGATTCAAAATAGGTGGATTACCATATTTTTTATTACTTCTTTCATTTTATGATTAGTTAATTTGGTACTTTAGTATTATTTAACCGATGATGTATTACACCTAGCTCGTTATCTACCCAACGGTCATCTTCTACATGACAATCATCTTTAGTATTTTCTAACCAATGACATATTACCCTGAAGGCATATCAATCTAATCTTACTATCTGTAACATGCTGGGTCCACGTGATCTGCAGATAAATTTTAGTGATTGCATTTGTCCTCAAATCACTTGGAGACATTATCTTAAAGATCAGAAGATCAGACTGATATGGCTTCAGGGTAATACATCATTGGTTGGAAAATACTAAAGAACCATTAAGTTATTAAAATTGATTTTTAAAAAAAAAATCAAATAATTGTTTTACATAAGGATGAAATGCACTGTATTTCATCACATTTGTTTAAACTGCTTGATCCTTGTAATATTTCAATTAGTATTTTAGTATTATCAAAAAAAGTAAGGTGTTTGACCAATGAACATGGAATTTCATAGAATATTAGCATTCTAATTATGTGCTTGCTCCTAAATATATTTCAGTTGAAAATATTATCTGTAATGTAGAATCTTCTTTAAAAAATATACATTTATATAATAATGCTCTTATTAGATTTAATGTTTGTGATGTTTTAAAAAATTTGATGAAACCATGAAAAACTAATTTATCTAAGGGAGAAATTTTAATTAAAAAAATGACGATTCTACTATTAACATTCCAGAAGATAAATGTAATTGAACGGTTATATTTAATTGTTTAGGTTATAAGAATATTTTTTTACTATATAAAAATATTGTTAGAGATCTTCTGACATACTTAGAAAAAAAGATAAAACTTCTTATCAAATGGTCCAGTATGGATGAGGTTATAAAAATTAAAATTTCTCCAAGAGAACGTTTTTCATTATACTCTAAATTTTATGGTTTAACTAAAATTTATAAACCTGAGGTGCCATTGAAAACTATAGTCAGTGCTAAATGCTTACAACCCTCGACAAATAATATTCCATGCAGAATTAAAAGTTCAGCTCATTTTATTTCTACTATTTGATGTCTCTTCAATATAATAATTAACTGATTTTATTATTCCATTAGCAAAACATTGTCTTGAAAATATACTTTTTATTTATGATTTTTAAAAATATAAATAAATAAAAAGATTTTCAGTGCAATCTCCATTATCATCTCTAATTGCTGATTTCTTTTTGAATAATTTTGAGAAGCAAGTATTAAATGCAGCTAGTAAGAGACTTTCCATTTGTTTCAGATATACAGATGATACATTTGTTACATAGCTTCATGCTATGGATGCTTTAAATTCTTTTCTTGTTTTACTTAATAGATGGCATCCTAATATTACGCTTACCATGACGAAACACTTTTTTTAAAAAAAATGTTTTAACTACTAGAAAATCTGATGATTTTTCAGCAATATCTGTTTATAAAAAATCGAAACATACAAACAGATATATAAATTTTAATTCTCACCACCATCATCCTGCTCATATATTTTGTGTGACAAAAAGTATTTTGATGAGAGTATATAGTTTGTCTGACAGAGGTCACTTTGTTCAAAAAATAGTACTATCTAAAAATATTTTGCTCTCTAATGATTACAGTAAAAACATTATATATAGGACATTACTTAGTATTGATACTAAGATAAAAGATGACAAACTGACAATTCTTCAAATAGTTATAGAATTATTTTACCTTACATTAAAGAAATCACTGATAAGATTAGAAGATTATTTAATTTCAATATTAAGACAACATTTACCACTAGCAAAAAAAAATTGTGATTTTCCCCTATAAATCTAAAAAAGACAGAGTACTTTTGTCTATGAAATTCCATGTTCACAGTGCAATCAAATAGACATACTAATGCCAAAATTAGGTGCATAAAAAACCCTCATTCAAAATTAATTACATCAGCTTTTACATCACATTTTTTAAGTGATATTAGCGATGCAATGCGCTTTTAAAGATAAATTATAAATGAATATGCTCGATTTTTCCAGACACAAGATATAGTATTTTAGAAAGAATGGAATGAATCCACCCATTCTTTCAACCCAAACGTTTATGTATGGGCAAATCTTGTGTCTGGAAAAATTGAGAGTATTCATTTATAATTTATCTTTAAAAGCGCATGTGCATTGGCTTAATCACTAATGTCACTATTACCTAAAAAACATAGCGCTATATAAAATAATATCTCATCACATTTTTTAGAAATTGGCTATACACCTGACTTTGATATGATTTAAGGACTATGAGAGAATCTACTGAAATATTAAAAAGACCAAACAGCTTAAACAGATATAATGAAATACAATGTATTTCAACCTTATAGAATCAATTATTTTCTTTCTTCTAAAATCAATTTTAATATATCACCTAATTTTAAAGCAGAAGTCAAAAAAAGTTAATCTACCTATTTCGAATAGACAATCATCCAGTGTATATAAGGAATGATCATTCTTTAGTGCATGTAAAGTCACACTCTCATTATTATCTGAGATTTTACATTAGTCTTGACAAGGATAAATGTTATTTCATTGAAATATTGGATTGTTGAATGAAAAAATAATATAGTATAAACCCAAATAAAAGTTTATTTTCATCACATAACCTTGAAAATCTTTGATATTATCATATTTATATATAATATGCACATGAGTACATATTCCAATGCAATATATATTGAAGGTAGTAGATGTTAAGTTCATCATCATTAAATAAAATGGTTCAAGGAATAGTCCATATTGTCACAAAAATAATATATCAGTAAATGGATCAATGTTGGGACTTCATTTTTTTAACATTTAAAATGTATTTATTTATTTATTTATTGTATAATCAGTTGTATTATGATACATGGTAACTAAGTTAAATTGATCAAGAATCCTAAAGCATAAAAGTCTACATCTCTTACTACTGGGCTAAAAGACAAAGGAAAAATCATTTTGTAAGTAATTGAACCCAGTATTTTCTCCACAGCATGTCAGAGACTGAATTGCAAACAATGACAACAAAAAAATTATATTCACCACCAAGTATTTCTGACTATAATTCAAACTCCTAATTAATTCATATTTATAAAAATGCAAGATAGAATTTTTATCACACAATAAAAGCAATTGGTCTGTCGATCTTCAAACATAACAAATATGAACAACCAATATTATTAGATTTTTTGCAGAATATCCATAAAAGCATATAAATATAATTATAGATTTTTTTTAAAAAAACAACAACATATGATACAAATACTTCAATCTTTTGATAATCTGAAAATATTTAATCTTAACTTGTAATGGCTACAATATGCTTTTGCAACATAAATGCTACAAGCAGTATCTCACATTTTTACTAAGAAAAGATTTTCCTTTATATATATATATATATATATATATATATATATATATATATATATATATATATATATATATTGATATAACCAAATTAAAAAAATAATTATAAAATTGCAAAAATGGAGAAATAAAATACTGGAATCAACTGAACAGCTTATATTCAGTTATTATAAGAAAATAAATTTACTTTTGAATATTGCAATTAAAAGTTACAATACACATTATGCGATAGTAGGGACTTCTACAGGTCTTAAACCACAATCTTACTCTTTGGAAGAAAAGAGGGGAACCCTTCTTTACTTCATTTCATGAGTATTAATGTGTAATAAGAAATGTGGACTTAATTTAGTGAAGTATTGAATAGCTTCACGCTCTCAGATCAAACCGCTTCAGCTTCACCTATTTAAATAGAAAGTAGGTTGAAGTAAAGAAGGGTTCCCCTCTTTTCTTCCAAAGAGTAAGCTTGTGGTTTAAGACCTGTAGAGGTCCCTACTATCACATTTTATACACATGTGCTTGAGGCTACAGCCTTAATGAATATTAATACACATTATATAATTCTCAAAAATTATTATCTCTTTTTTGTGTGGTTATAAATATAAAGCTAACTTTAAAACAATATACATCCTTTTCTGTATAATTGTCTCAACATTTATATGTAAAATAATAAACTATATTGGTTGGTTTTTAATTGCCCAACCCTCCTGAAGGTAGGTGAAACGTCTGGGGATGGGGACAATTCAAGATAAAAATGATTTGATTCTCTTGTAGAGCATTTATCTAAATAAAAAAAAAGCTTGTTTAGAGCTATTAGCCTCTTAATTTTAATATTTGTAAGTGAAGTAATATAAGTCATGTGACATCTGACTTGTTACTATTACTATTATTATTTTTCTGTTGTGGCTTTAGCTAAATTAAAGAGCTAAGCCTACTAATATATGGAGTATCTGAATTAAGTTCAGGCCCATATGATTTTTTCAGTTGGAGAGCTGACTTTAAAGACATGTAGATGTCTAAAAGTTTCAGATCTTCTTCAACAATTTCTTTTAGATAAATGTTGTTGAGTTGGTTTTAGATTAATGTCCCAACTCCTCACTGAAGAGACCATAGTGAAATGGTCTGGGGATGGGGAAATTAAGATAAAAATGTTTGAATTTCTTGTAGTAGCATTATCATAAAAAGTGTTTAGAGTATTAGAGTTAATTTTACATATTTGTAAGTGCAAGCTATATATAAGTCATGTGACATCTGACTTGTTACTATTACTATTAATAATAAATATAATAATATTCATCTAAATAAGTAGAAAAAAAAGTGATTATTTGCAAAAGATCAAGAAAATTAATTTCCATTCAAATCACAAAGGTGAACTAAATTCAAGCTAATTTGATTTTTGCAAAGTTGAAAACACCAGTTCCAATTTAAAGAATTATATAAAATTATGATATTTGAAGATTTTATAGTGGTATCACAAATTGGTTGTTAGCCATTGCAGTTAATATCATCTAACTCTAAACATATGAATGCAGACAAATCTGTATTTATATAAAAAGTGTTGAACTCAATGTCTAAAGATTTTCAAATGAAAGCTCAATTTGGCATTTCTGATATTTGAATATCAAAAACTTCCCTGAGAAATTAAACTTCCATTTAATTATTTTATATTTACATATATGTATAATTTAACTCATGAAGTAGGGCATTTTTAATGCTACTTTGCAAATTACAATAATGTGACTTCTCTATTTTGACAATAAAAAGAAATGGCTAACTATGGATTTTTCGGAAGTCATTTAAGTATATTATACAAGCACACTTGTATACTCAGTATATAGCAATAAATGAATTAAACACAAGATCTTAAATCTAAATCAAATAAGAATTATTTTTATCCCATTGTTTATCATTGACAACAATTATTTTATTTCATATATGCAAGTTTCATTTCTTGTTAAATAATTCAATGTTTACTGTAAAAATAATATTTCCAATTTTACTAATAAATTGTACGAATTATTTATAACGAATTAAAATTCTTTCATTATTCAAAATGTTTTTCAATCCAATAAGAGAAACAATATAATGCTGCTTTTATTTTTATAGTGAAAGTTATTAAATTATTCATACAAGTATATATTAAAAATTAAAATAAGTTATCTATAGAAATAATAAAATGCAATTGAATTCGTTCAAAATTTAATATAAAACTATTACAGTTTATTTTTGTAAACTGATTTATATTTTTAGTGGTATTTGTTATATATTAATTATTTTTTAATAATATGTAGCAGAACAAATTTCTCACTCCACATTATTAATATTTGTCCTTACAGTAGTGAATGTAAGCTAGTGATGAATTATATTCAAGAGACTTTATGAGTTCATTGAGTTATGATAAAAAATGTTTTTATTTTAAAAATAAACACCAGAATATATATATATTGAGTTTTATTTTAACATTCTTTTTACTATAGTTTAGTTATTACTATTTTTAAACCCTTGTACATTTTAATGCTAGAACAAAATGACAGATGCAGCATCTAAAGTTTCCTGCATCAAGGTGCATTATGTGACTCTGGTTATTTGAATATTGCTTACTTCCTGAGCAATAGTAATTTAATTGTTTTTTATAATTAGGAATTATTATATAACTTCAGAAGAAATTTAAAACATTTTGCTGCAGAATCTAAGTACATCTGATAGGATATAAAATATATTTATACATGCATGCAAAAATAAACCAATATAAAATTACAATGAAGTTTGCATAAATTCTTCATAAACATTTTGAAATCCAGTGCACACTATCAGTCCATATGAAGTAATGTAGTTATTACAAAACCAATGTGATAACTAAGTAATATATAATATTTATCATATAATGTGTTACAGTAATCTATAAAAAGTCATTGTAGATAAGTAATTAATCATTAGTATCATTTGTTATTATTCATAATCTCATTTTAATGTGAAACTATCTTGTATATGGCCATTTTATGTCTAATGTTAAACAGTATTCAGTGTTAGACTTATGATCAAATGGTCTTACAAAAAAGCTGATCTAATATATCCCAACATAAATCAAGAAAAATCTTCATACATTTTGAAAGACAAAATATCAAATTGCAAACACAAAACTAGACAATAATAATAAACCAAACACATCAATTCACAATTAAATAATTAGGCTAAAATTACACTTTAAAATTACTATCAATAATTTTCCTATTAAAACAGATTTCGCAATTTCAAAATAACACAATATATATACATTATCTTTCCTGCCACAATTATAACTACATTTCAATTATCTTAAACATAATGTTGAAAAAAAAACTTTTAAACAAATTAATAGCTTCAGAATAACAAATTTTTATTAAAAGTTTTTTTTTCTAATTTTCTTTTCATTTTTCTCAAAGAAGAATAATATATCCATACAAAAATCCTAAAATTTATTTATAACATTATTTAGGGTATATGAGCACAGATTTTCACATTACCCACCATTCTCCACACTATCCCATAACATTAATACACTTGAACACATATATGTTAAAAAGATAAATAATCACTAATATACATATTTTATTTATCTTTTCAACATATATGTGTTCAAGTGTATCAGTATTATGAGATAGTGTGGAGAGTGGTGGGTTGTATGAAAGACTGTACTCATATATCCTATATATTACATGTATAGACACAGGTATATAATAAGCTTGTGTGTTTCAGTTATTATAGCATTATTATAATTAGGAAATCATTTTGAATGTTTGTATTAAAACAGTAAATAATTTAAGAGTTCATTTCATGTGCATTCATAAGAAATTTAAATATTATGACAACTGAAATGACAATTTATGACCTTGAATTATAAAGTCTGCCACTCTAGACCTGCATTAGAACATGTTATATATTTGTCTTACTATTAAACCTTTGTATTACAGTAGTAAGGTATATAATTTTATTTTGAATAAAACTCTTAGCATGTTTTCAAAAACTCATGATAAATCAAAATTTTATATAAAAAATAATCATAAAAATGATTTGTAAAAAATTTAATTAGTTATCACAGATTAAAAACATAGAATAAACATTGAATATCTGACTTTAAAAAATAATTCTAAATTTAATCAATGATAATTACTGAAAACAATTAAATGTATTATTAATAAAAAATGTTAACTTGCATGTAGGATTTGTTTATTAATAAACAATACAGTTACTGTCTCTTTTTTTTCCTGTAAATTTTAAATGTTTTAACAAATGTAGTAGCCATGGTGTTTGAAACATCATTAATCTATCATTGAAATCATACATATGTAAAACAAAAAGAATTTGAAAAAAAAATATTTTACTTAACACAATATACATTTTCTAATTTATCTTTAGTGCTCTTTATTTATATGATCTTCTCTTTTTTGTAATAAAAACTTTATTTCTTAATTTTTATTAGAATATTCACATTTATTATGAAATATATATAGCCTCAAATGACTATAATTTTATTGTCATTATGAAAACATTAAAGAAAGACTAGTAATTTTATAATTCTTTTTTAATTATAAAACTTAATTTTTTTTCTGGTAGGAATTTTCTATTTTATCTTATGAGGAAGACATTGTTTGTGGTAACATCAGTATTGAGCATTTTAAATATAAAATAGCAATTATTTTGAAAGTTTGCTATAGCAAAGAGTTGAGTGTTTTTCAAGGTATCATGTATAAGCTTATGATAATTTCTATGATGAATTATTGCATAAAGAATTATCTTACAATAGGATAAGAGTGTACAATATTCCTATTCATTATGTTAAAAATAATCCAAAATCTATACTTCAGTGCATTCTATTGGTGAGAAAATTTATACAGCAGCATAAAAAAAAATATAAAAAAAACACTCCAACAAGAATTCCAAAGTTTTATTGAAGTTCTATTGATAATTCATTTTATCATAGGTCACCAATAGAGACCCATCCTAAAATTTTGACTATATTAAATTTAACTACTGTGTTAACCTCTATGAATTCTAGTTTTCCTATGAATGAATTAACATTCTTTCCCATGATGCTTATCTGTACTTACATATTACAAAATACACATAATAAGTTGACTTTGTATATTGATAAACTGGCACAGACATAAAATACTATTTGATCAGGCAAAGGTTTCTTTGAAGATATGGAAATAAGAATATTTAAAAGAAGTCTCGGTTAATAACTATGAATTTGAAAATATAAATGTGAAGAAAACTTCATTTAATATAAAAGGCAGATGGAGTATACATTTGGATTATGAATATTTGAAAAAGGTATTTAAGTTGTGTGTGTATGCATTTGCTGTATTAAGGAAATTTATAATTTTAGAATTATCAAGGAATTACCACAATTAGTTGCAATAATATTGTTGCGAATATTGAATAGATTAGTGCTAGTAACTACTTTGAAAAATAAAGTCCACGTTTTGCAACTAATCCAGCAAAATTCATTTGACTGAGTGCTTCAAATTATTTTATTTTTATATATTATCAGTGGGCATTTTCATCTCCAAAACCTACTTTTTTAAAACAGGAATATAATGGTTTAGATATAAATATTCATCGATTTTTGTTTTTCATAATAAAAAAAGATGCCTTATTTATTATCTTAATACATGTGCTGAATAAAGATGAAATAAGAAAAATCAAAATACTTAACAAAACAGTCGTCACAAATAAGTGCCACCATCGATCGCCTCAATGAATTATTTAATCAATGTTTTAATTATAAATTTATTTAACGCACATTGATTATGTA
Source organism: Epiperipatus broadwayi (assembly GCA_028023455.1). Classification (NCBI taxonomy): domain Eukaryota; kingdom Metazoa; phylum Onychophora; class Udeonychophora; order Euonychophora; family Peripatidae; genus Epiperipatus; species Epiperipatus broadwayi. Next base: position 91,100 of record JAQFVV010013478.1, on the reverse strand, counting down.
AGTAATATTTACTAAGGCAATAAACCTAAAGCATGTAATTTAAACCAGTAAACATCATATGATCACCATTTCTTAAGCTTGCTCATAACTATTATTAAAACAGGCAAAACTCTCCATATAGTAGTGCCACCCAGTGCAAGCCTTCTGGCATCCATTGATTATTCTGGCTTATACTGAGTGGCACTACTATATGGAGAGTTTTGCCTGTTTTTATGAGTAATTATATGTAATTTAATTGGTGAAGTGGGGTGTGTGCAATTGTTTTTTGATGAATTGTCAAAAATTTTTTAAAAATTATTTTAACATTTCTTAAACTTTTTTTTCTTTCAATATTATGAATGATGATTGTGAGAATATAATTGTTGCCTTACGATAATAAAAAGCAATTTACATCCCCCCTCCCCCAAAAATATTTTAAAAAATCTCAAATATAAAATAGTAAAACAAACAAACAAAAATACAGTTCTATTATAATATTCATATTCCAGATAGAATCGCAAATTAAATATCAATGTTAAAAAAAAAACAATTCATAAGAAATATTGAATTTACAACAAAAAGTATATTAAATAAAATGAAATGAATGGCTATAAAATCAATTGCAAATTCATAAAAAGTGAAATACAGAAACTATCCATTTATGGCAAAAATAAAAATAAAAACTACATTTTAGCTAAATATTTGTGCTATGACAAATGTTGGTCTCATAAATAATTTTTTTTTCAAATTTGAATAGACATTTTTATTTTATTCAAATAATAACAACAACTATATCTTCTTTCTGGTCTTCTAATTCTTACAATTTAGAGATAGAATAACTATGTGCGTTATTTTTTTTCCACTTTACAAAGACCCCTCCCCCCAATCTTTTATTAATTTATTCCAACTTCATTAAAAAAATACACATATACATGCTCTTTCACACACATATATTTTAAAATTCAAAATGATTAAAAAAAACTACAATTTCTATTCAAAGAACGGAAAGATATTAACAGCACTTTTTTTTTCTCATTGAAAATTCCTAGTAATTAAAATATACAAAACAAAAAAGTTAAAGGAAACAAGATGTCTTTATTGAAATAAAACTAACCACTCCAGGAAATATTTTGGAAATAATACCCAACAAATATCGAACACAAATAAATTCTAACTCCAACTCTAAAATTCACAACGACAGAATATTTCGTTCAAAAGAAAAAGTTTAATGAAGCTTACATTAAATTACTTTCAAAAATAATCTAAATTGTTAAGAAGACAAAAACATTAGCTTAATAATGTGATCTGGATATTTAAAATAGTGATTAGTGCAATTAGTAAAAATATACAAATGATTTTTGCATCTGTTTACCACTTTTACCATTACTTATTAGCATGCTAGTTATGCTTCACCAATTGGTAATTAATGCATTGTACTGATGCAAATAATTCCGAGTACAGTGCTTAGAAAGGGTTCAGAGAATTTTTTTTTTCTATTCAACAAATACAGAGAAAATTTAATTATAGTACTGATTAAATATTTTAATTTAAAAAAAAAGGATAAATTAGCAAAGTAAATTTAGAAATCAGAATTCTAAAGGTTATCCATTTCAATGCATTCATTTTAAAATAAATTCATAAAGTATAAAATTAAAATAATATATTTTTGAAATAGTGACATTTTTTATTAAAATAATGATACATATACAAAAGAAAAGTTACAAATAATTAATAACTGAAGTGAAAATAGTGGAAAAGAGTTAGATTATAAATTAGTATACTATTTGACAGGAAGTAATTTACATTTATTTTTCACTTAAAAATAGTACATAACCAACTGTGCTTAACATGAACTACAAGAAAAGCTGTCAATATGTATGGTATTTATTCCAGAAGCTGACAGCTAAAAGAAAAACGGAGGAGATTAATCACGCTATCAAATTAAAAAAAAAAAAAAAATTGAAATAATTTTGAAAAGAAATAAAAAGAAGGATAATAATAATATAAAGAGCGAAGTAATTGATGCAAATAAAAATTTGGAACATTTTATAACTTCCTACATTTTTTTTTATGAAAACCAAGGAAATATTAAAATATTATTTAGAGTATCGTATACAATATAATCTTTTTTTTTTTTTTCAGTTTTGGCAGATAAATGATTAAGTAAAATAATATATTCTTACTTTTAAAATTCTATATTTAACAGATTATAGTAAAAATAATAGACCTTAATTAAAAATAACTGCATTGTTGGTTATAAGTTATATACAGATAATACTTATATCATTTGTAGTTATATATTAGATTAGTTTCATCATCTAAATGCAATTATTTAATATTTTGAAAAAACTTCAAATTTTGTTTGTTTTCCAAATGCATTCAACTCTTATTAATAAACAAGTTTATACCCGACCTATGAAAAGGTCATCTTTTTTTTTTAATTGTTTGAATTAACAAATGTTTTTTTTAAGATTTAATGTAAATTAATCAAAAGATTTTAATAATAAAAAATAAATATGAGAAATTCACAATTGAAAAATTGAAAAAAAAAATGTTTGGAACAATCTGGCCTGTTTGGTACATTTCAGAAATTGACCCATTAAAGTACAATTCTGGAGTATTAGTAAATTTAACTTTATTCCTATCAAAAAAAATTTAACTTTATTAATAAAGCTCAATTAAAATTAATTTTTTTAAATATATATGTTCTGTTTGAGAAATAAGTTATATATAATTATTTCATAAATTATATATAGTTAAGCATAGTTTTCTATACAAATAAAATCTATATTTTGTTGTGAATTTGACAGCATTGCAGTCAAAGTAATAAGAAGATTATTTACTGGAATGGTCTCTGAATAAAAAAAATTCAGAAGGTACTCCAGTAAAGTATTACAAACAAACATATATTCAGACAACAGACAAAACAGGGATTTTATAAATAAAGATGTATTTGGAAAAATATAAAATATGACTTACTTTAAATAATGTTTAATACTATAAAAAAAAAATGACAAAAATAGTCCAACGTCTACATATATACAATGGACAAATATTCAGTATAAAAATTATTTGTCCACAATGTTATTATAGATATATACTTAAAAAGACATATATTTAATAAGAGATGAAAGCATGTTGATAATTAAATAACTATAAATATAATTAGTTGTTTGCTTTAATCTTATATTAATAATACCTAAAATGCCAATATTATAAAATTTCAGGCAAGCAATAATCCTAATCAGAAGAATAAATCAGTAAATGGCATTAAATACCTTACAAAAAGTTTTTTAACTCCAGTATGTTGCTCTGATGAATACTTTGACCTTGCTTGAAGAAAGAACACTCATATTGATTTTCAGATACTATTATCATGATAAATATTATTGATTAACTCAAACCTACTCCTTTGTATTGGCTTCCTGTTCTTTCATGCATAGGCCCATCAGATATCAAAAGTTGCCTCACAGAAAATATATAAAAAACTATTAGTTCAGACTTACAACCTAGTTATTTAGAATATAATCATAAATTCACTATTCATAAATGGTTCAATTCTCATACTAGTAAAGTCCCTGGCTAAGCTAGCAGCACATAAAAGAGCGAGAAGAAAAATATTGCTTGAAACATTGTATTATATAGTAACCTATAGACTATTACTAATAGTACATTTCCAACATTTTAAATAAAGCTTAAATTTTTATAAAAAAAACATTTAACAAATTTTAACTGTTTAAAAATATCATCATCACAAGCTTTTAGATAAATGCAAAAAAAAAAAAACTCCTTCAAGACATTATTTCTTCATTCAAAAGCCATCTCAAATCAAAATCCTTTTCTAGATATTTGATCAAAAATCTATGGCATAAAAATGGACTTCATATGAGGTACCAAACAAATTTCTATCTCCAGATTCAACAGTAATGTCAACATGAGTTGATATTCGTAGATGTAAGTGAAATCTCATGAGCAGATTCAAAACAACTACTGAGTATTGCATTCATCTGCTTTATAAATGAAATTTATCAGGTATTGATCTATATAGATAGATATAAATGAACAAAATATGAATCTTACAGCATCAGAATTAAAGTCTTTAATAAATCTATTTGTGAATCTATCTCATGTTAGAAAATCTCTACAGGTTCTAAAAATACACACACACACAAAACAAATAAGTAACTTTTATAATATTGAATTTCAAAAATTTTACATGTTTCACTTTTCAGCAAAAAAACTTTTATTATTGATTGCAGTTTCGACTGCACCATGTAGTCTTCATCAGATCTACAAAATTTGAACACACATAAAAATACAACCATTAAAATTCATCATTATACTGGTCATATTATCCATTATATTCAAATCCTGTTCTGTTATATTTTACTTGTGATAATCATATATAGTATATAGTCCTTCTAAATTCTTGTCTTCCTTCTTTGTTTTTGCTGTCTTCATATATAATTAATATTGAATTTCAAAAATCTTACATGTTTTACTTTTCAGCAAAAAAACTTTTATTATTGATTACAGTTTCAACTGAACCATGCAGTCTTCATCAGATCTACAAAATTTGAACACACATAACTCGTTAAAAATATTTTAATAACGGGTGTATAGTGACAAATCTCTTTTATATAATTTTCAAGATTTCTTTTTTTAATTCTGGTATTCCAATGATTATTATTAATTTGCATAAATTTGATTTCATTGTCACTCTAAGAAAAGTTTATTGAGTTTTTTAATTTTATTTCTGGCTACATATAAAATAATCGTATGATTAGTTGCTTGGAAAATCATAAAATATTCAAACATCTTTAAAAGCAGGTTAAGCCAAAAGTTATAATTAACTTCTATTTTCAAATTTAAAAATTGCAGTTACAATGTGAATCTTAATAAAAATTTTAAAAAATATATTTTTTTTTATAATCACATGGGAAACTAAGTAATAGGAAGTATAAAGCTGAGCATTTCTATATTCTAATTTAATGTTCTTATTATATTTTCTATCTCAGAAACATACATTAGTTATCAGGATCTAAACAAATATATAAAAAAGTTATAACAGGGCATAGTATAAATAAAATACTTTTATCATATTCAGTTATGTAATCAGTAACTATGTTATTTACAACTTTATTAAGCTAATTCTCTTAATTGTAGAAAACCACAGCACATAGAAGCATGGGGTAGCCAAACTCATAACACAATACATTGGAAAAAAAGTGAAACTCTTTGACAGTCATCATTAAGTATTTAAATAAAATTTATAAACAAAGCAAAACTCTCCATACAGTATTGCCACCCTGTGCCAATCAGAGTAATCAATGAATGCCAGAAGGCTTGTGCATAAAATCTCTATCTAATGCCTACTCATCCAATATCCCCAGACTAGTTTCTGGCTTGTGGCCATCGTCAGTGAGAAGCATTGGATCTGAGAGCACTGCACCTAGATCTTAGGATCTAATGCAACCCTCCAGCACTCACCTTTTAACTCTATTTAACTACAAAACTATGAGAATGAAATTGAAAACACAAAAATATTTTCAATCTAAGCTCAATAGCTTATATAGTCATATGGGTCTGAACTCACTTCAGCACCCATACATTTTGGTGTCTTTGGCTCTTTAACAACCATAGCCACCACTATCCTATTAGGCAGGATTGGTGTTAAACCATTAATAACCAACCAATAATTAATTCATTTAACCATTTATCAATGTCAGAAAATGCATACTTAGTTTTTAGATAGACAATAATGATCGCAGTTAATCCTGTACAGATCAGACAAGTGTTGACAGAGTGGCTATAAAAATAAAAAATACGATTGTTACATAATAAAATCTTTATCAATGGTGGATTGCCATAATCCTATGAACTATGATCCCTCGTGCTTACTTCTATCTTTATAAGTAACGTATCTAGATGTAAAGTAAAAGAAAAGTGTTTACATTCCTTTTCATACTAAAATACTTTTTCGATTTTTTCTGATTATAAAACCTAGTGTGTTTAAAGACTATAAAAGAGAAAATAAAATAGTTTATAGATTGACATATCACAAGTTTAGAAGGAAGTGTTAAAGCTGGGCAGAGATCCATGGACCTTGCTCTCTTTAGTTTGCTATTTTACCACTGCATTATTTACGCTAAACTTCAAACATTAGTAGCTTGTACGTTGTAATTAAAATATTTGATATTTTTATCTTCAAAATTGTCAATATTTTATTACACTTTTATTTTTTTGAAAAAGCTTAAAAATTATTTGTTCTGTTTGTCTTTCTAAGTTTAATCTGAGATATAAAATACATCTATGAAAAAAAATCCAGAAAATAAAATATTCCCTGAAAGAAAAAACAACTCCACTTATCAAAACAAAGTGTAATAAATATGTTTACAAATATTATCTTTAATTTCCTTCATTTTTCCATTAGGGGATTTTTTTTTTTCCTGGGGGACATTTTTTTGTGGCGAAGTTTTTACTGTCACACAAACAAAAAAATTCTCAAAGTCAGTTGTAAATAAAAATATATATATAAACTGCAGGTAAATATGATTATTTATATAAACAGAATTTCCAAAGTGTTCAATTCTATCGTTTATGCATAACAATAATTATATCACATATATATATATTTTCACACAATTCTTGAGTTCAGATAAACAATTTTCTAATGGAGAAATAAATAAGATATTACACAATTTGAATGACTAATGATCTGTAGTTTCTGAATTTTAATAATATTTTTGATAACAAAGTTTTTTCTCTTCTGTCATCACTACTTAATGGCACGTTTAATATTCAAAGTTGTTCTTGTCACAGATCATTATGAAATAATAAATAAATTCAGGGAGATTGTAAACTAATGACTGTCATGCCTGAATGTAAAATACAATAATTGCTTTTAACAAGTAAATAATCATTTCAAATTGTGTTTCACTATTATTATTTTTTTAAATTCTTATCAGTCACTTAGAAGTAATAGAATATTACCTTAGCTTACTCTCTGAATAATTAAAAGTAAATGTCAGTATGAATATGCAGAATATATAATTCCATTATCCATGAACGCTGAATAAAAAACGATAAAGTTCTGTGTTCTCCCTTTGAGATTTTATCTCTAAGTTAAACATTCCTTAAAAAATTTACCTCTTTAAATTTCTGAACACATACTTTATCAACAACCTTATCATTCATTTTTTAATGTGTATATATAGATACAAAGTGTAGAATTATTTCCCAGGATTCCCCTAGTAAATTGATAGATAAAGAAACAGTTAAGGGAATATCTATGACCTTAGTTTAATAACGACATAATTGAGAACGATATAATATTTCTTTCATAATAATATTATAAAGTGTGGCTCAATAATACATCTATTAGATAACTGATTCGAAGAAAAGTAATGAAAACATTATTGTGGAAATATAATATAATCTATGTTAACACACACATACACATATAATTTTATGCTTTGTCAAATATATTGTTAATAGTTGTGAATAAACATTTTTTAAATAACATGAATCAATAACAGAAAACCTTTTGAAGATATAATTAATTAACAATAATAAAACATAATAAATAATTACAAGATGCCATTTTGGAATATCTTTTTGCTGCACTTAAGAAGTATAATTCAACAGAGAAATAACAGTAAGAACTATTTACTTCAGCAAAATATCTATATCAAAACCATCATACCACTTATTTATAGTATAACTAATTTAACATGTTACTTTGAGGAAAGATGATTCCTGTTTGAATATATTAACTAGCAGGATTTATTACACAAGTGGGGTGGGGGGAGCTAAAAGTATGCAATAATTCAAAAATATTTAAAAAATTTACATTAACAGCATTAATCCATACTACACCATAATGCTATGGAGCTATTTATGTAGGCAAGAATAACCAAAGGATGTTAAATGATAATAATAATGCTCTAGAATAGCATGATACATAGTGGATATAAATATCTTTACTTCAGTAGAGCCATCTCTTATAAGCTTGAACAACTAATGGATAACAAATAATATAGTGCAGTATAATCCTCTTTTCCAGACTGGGTTTCTTCACTTGTATCAGTAAGAACTAGGATTCAAAGCTGGAATTAACATCTCTGGAGTTGGATGAATATAACTGCATTTGTAAACCAACAAGTCACAAGATATTATTGTTACTGTTGATGTAGATAGATAATAAATGTGTAATGCTTCTTTTACAATATGGCAAATACATATTTATTTTTGGCTGGCACTGATGTAGATTCTCACGTTATTCATAACTAAACATATTTTAAATGAAGCTTTTCATTCACTTGAATATAAAGAAATTACTTGTCACCCTTCTATATATATATATGATATAATAGTAAAATGGCTGATTCAATAAAATAAACTATTCTGCTTGCATTACATTTTTAAAATAGTGTTTACAATTTATAGTTGCAGAGAATCATTTTTAGATTTTATAATATTTATAACTAAACAAATCGTATATTTTAAATGCAGTCTTTCCATAAATATTTATTCTAGAAAGGTGCATTAAAAAGCAGTGTTTTATTAGATATATATTTTGAAATGGATAATAAAAAGTGTAATGGATAATTAAATAATTAGTAACATACAATTCCTTATCCAAGTTATTGAAAGTGAAAACCTAAGAAACACCATGTAAAAGTCTTTTGGACTATTTGAGTGGACTATCAAATTTATAATTTAGTGGGTAAGAAAAAAAATTACCATAGCAACAAATTATTTGAATGGTGTAGTAAAGAATTGGTGGAACTCAAGGTACTACCATCCAAAAATGTATGATGATTATGTAGAGACAATATTCAAAAACTGTTGGAGTAAAAATTGAGAAGATGTGTGGCAGCAAGTGCCTCAAGAGAGGTATAAGGCAAGTACAGAAGAAAGTTTATCACAATTCTTAGAGGCAAGTGGCACAATTAAAAGATCTCATTGCTTTTTTCCTGGTAGAAAGCTGTATTAGTTACCTTATAAGACACAACTTTTTATCTAACAATTGATTGAATATTAAAGTGATAAAAGATTTACCAGATTCCATTGAACTAGAAATCCTCAAACGAATTTTTAAAAAAACAACAACATAATTTATTCTAAAACTTAACACATAAGCACTTGTGCCAACCAAGTTGCAGGGCCAAATCAGGATAAATTTAAAGAGCAACAAATGTGTATTTAGGTATCATTATTTTTCACTACTTAGAAAAAGTAAAAATCCTTTAGATAATAGATAGGTCTATTTTCCAGTCATCACAGAGAAAAAAAAATTATCTTGTCAATACCAACCAATGGCAAAAAAACTTTATAACAATGACAACTAACCTGAATATAAGTTGTATAAAATGCCGTGTTGAAAAAAGAAATTTAATATAAATTCAGTATTTTTTTGTTGCCTTTTTTGTTTTCAAGTTTAAAAATATGAGATGGATAATATCTTATTCATTTCATGATCAGCCATGTTGCCTTACACATGATAGTGCGCTGGAATTGTGGTGGGAATAGCATCATATAAAAAAAATATTTAAAAAAGTTATATAATAAAATAAAATCTTAGAATTAATAAAAATAATAACAAGTAGGAACTTTTATAAGAGATCATTAAAATTAATATTTTAAAATTAAATATAAAAAATGTAATTGGTTTTATTACAAGTGATTACATTTAAGAGAAACAAAATAATAAATTTTATAGAATAGGTTAAAACAGTATAGTTAGTTTTTCTTAGTAAGATTAAAATTGAGAATTAGAAAAATGTAATTAAAAGAATGCATGTTTTAATTCATGTTTGTATGAGTTGTTTAATACAAAAACAACATAGGTACATTAATATTAAAAAAAAGGATGATTTAAAATTTTAATTAAGAAAATCAGCATTTTGTTTTAATTAAAAAAAGGAAAAATGTTTAATTAAAAGGTTAAGACTAGTTTTAATTTTTAAGTTTCACTTTCTGTTTTGGGATAAGAGAGATTCAAAAACGAAGGTAAAAATTCAATCAATTAAATAATTGTACTTTAAAAATTAAATGTAATTAAAATAAACTGAGATCACCTATGTTAAGTAAAATTAAAACGTCATTGAAGTATTGAAAATAAGAGGCCAAGAGTATATATATCAAGAGTTTTTGTGAAATTATTCTCCTTGTTTCTTTTTCTTATTTGCACTGTATTTTACATTTTACCAATATTGTGATGAGTTAGGGCAAAAAAAAAAAAAAACCACTAGCTACCTGAATACTATTTAGAATCCACCAATGACGAATAAGAAAAAAAATCCCTATTCTGAAAGCAAAAAAGTATATTTAAATTACAAATATTTATATAAAAAAAAAAAGTGCTTTAGATAGGGCTGTTGATCAGAGGAAATTTCTGTCTGTTGTTGCACCTTGGAAAAAGAAAGAAAAGTGGCAGTGACACAAATCAAATGATGAACAGATCAAGTAATGCAAGCTATCAAGGGAGAAATGCCAGTCTGACTAGGAATAATCACATAAATTGTAGAAAGACATCTGGCTCCAAAACAAATTGCTACTATTTGAGATCTAAGATTTAAAAGAAACTGTTTATTGGTTACAGCGATATTTCAAAGCATTAATAATTTTAATTTTATTTTATGATGACCTCTGAATATATATATAATAGTTTTTGGGTTAAACCGTGTATTATTTTTGATTACTTCCCAATTTTTTGATGAAAGAGCATCCGCCATTGACAAGGTTAACTTTTCAAAGAAAAACTATTAGATCTCAAATAGTTACGAGATTGAGTATGAGATAATGAATGGAATGGAGTGTGAAGTAGTTGAGCATTCAGAATATGTGGATTAACACAATGTTTATTATCTTCAGTTTTACCATTAATTGATTTCAAGTTTATATTAGGAGAGATAAAATAAGTGGTTTCCACAGGCTGGAGTAGGTTGTGCCTCCTCAGCTTTATTTAAATCAGTTGGTCTTTTTAGTATTTCACTTGATTCCTCATGATTCTCAAATCATACTTTTCCAAATTAGCAAGTATTTCTCCAGTTTTATAACTAACTATATATATATATAATCTAATTATTTGATTCATTGATAAGAGAGCCAGCTAGTCATGTTGGTTAACAAATATCAACAATTGCTGTTTAATTTATAAGTATCATTTCATGTTATATTTAAAAAAACCAGAAAACAAAATTTACTTTGCCCCCCCCCCCCTTTTTTTTTTAACACATATAAAGAATTTGTTAAAATTTGTTTCTCTTTTTTAAAGATAGATAAAAAAACAAAAAAAAACAACAACAACTAGTATTAACAAAAACAAAACAAAAGAGGTTTCTTGTAGTCTTGAATTTGCCAGAATATATTTAAAGGCACATAAATAACCAGTTAATATAATAATCAGTTTAGGTGTACAGAGCTTTCATATGTGTGAAAATGTATAAAAGGTGAAATGTCCAAATATTACCTATCAAAAAAGAAATCTCCATTATAATTTTATATTAAACAATATCATTTAAATATAATAGAGCTCATCTTGTATACGAATTGACTCTGACATTAATTTTTGTGTTTTATACTTTTATGTAAGTTAGAATTATAGTATAAAGAAATTACTTAGATCATGAGTGTATATTATTAAAATATATATAAATAAAGATGTGCTTATTAATAATTTCTTAATTCGAGATAGGATTCAAAAAGACCACTTCTGTTAACTAAGTTACAATTATTATTAAAAAGGAATTTGGCTCTAAAGTGGCCATTCCCTAGAATCATTGTTATAATAAGCAGATGTACTAAGATTTGCATTAAAAATGCACACATAAGTCAAATTTTATATTAGATACCTATGTATGGCTCGACTATGGAGCTGAAGACAGCTGAATAAATAATTTTATATTTATGAGGTCAGAAGCATGTAAAATGATATTTCTAATATATTAATGGATAGTGAATTTATTTAATGGCAAGTGTGCCTAATTATGTAGCTATAATTAAGTTATAATCTAAGAGCAAATTATTTAGATTAATCTAGATAAGATTAGGACATTTTACAGAAAGTATGAGTGGTATTATAACTAAGTGATAGTTTGAAAGTGACCATTGGAAAAAAAAAACATTACTAATTAATCAATTTTTGTTTACATTAAATTACAAACCACACAGTACAGTTAGATTCTAAAGAATAATTTTAGGTATTATTAGTTTGAGTTATATGTGATTATAGTCAGTGGTAATGAAATTATATCTATTGTGAAATAAAATATTCTATGACAATTATATTTTTTTATTTAAATAGTATGTGTTCAACTTATAATGTATAAGGTTGTCTGGTTCACAAATTAATTTATTGCTCATTACTTTGAAGAAATTCATGATCTATGTTATGTAGTAATCGTGTTCTCATCACATATTAAGGAAAATATTTTCCAATCCAATTAATATAAATAAATAAGATATATGCTTGGAATTTCCTGATGTCCAATGTCAATTGGCATCCATATCAGATTGTTCACATCCAAGTCATAATCAAGCTGGAACTAAACTAGAATAAGCTAACCATTATATTATATATTATATTAGCTTTTAAAATGTTCATATCTTATACAAATCTGTTTAATACAAATTATAAGTTATGTAAATCAATGTATAACATTAAGATATATTTATATTGAGAGTACAACGAAGCTGCTAGTTGGTCCATGAATAGGTAATTATTAATCAAATGGTTTACTGCTTTGGAAATCATATAAATTTGAGCACTAAAATGCAGAGTTGAACTATAAACTATGATTTTGAGTTCCAAGCTATCATATTCTACCACTGAAATGCACTTTGTGAACAGTGATTCATTAAGTAAAAATATGTTCTATAAAACATGGATTTTTTTTTTCTGGTATTGTAACTGGTGATAACATTAAATTGCTTGTTTGGATATAAACTATGAAGAATGCTAAGTATACTTTGCTGTATAATATAATGGCCATTCTGTCTTAGTTGTACACAAACTGACTGTAAGGTTCATATCTTCATTCACATCATCATCAGGCAAGTAAGTTAATAAAGCAAAAGATTGTGTGGACTTTAAAAGTGATATACCATAGCGCCATCTACCTAATTCATAAAAAAGTCAAATGGATATCTATACAATATTATATTTTGTATTTTAACTTGTTATTGGTGACTTGGTTGGCCTGTGGAAGTTTGATCTCCATCTCAGGTTTGCTTCTAAAATAATAAACTTTACATAAAAAACAAAAAAAAAAAAGAATATATAATGTTTTAGTAAGTTAGTATTAAACACACATATATAGTTATAACTAGTCCATTTATAATTTTTTCTCAGTAAAAAAAGGGTTACTATTTAAATATAGTTACATCTTTGATATCAGTATTTCACCTATCTCTGTGTTCATTATCTCTACTATCATTGTAATTCAAATCTAAATTGAAAACTTTGCGCGTGAAAATATATTTGTAAAATAATATAGGCACTATTGCACCTGACCGCAAAGAAGTGGAGTAATTAACCATTGAACTTTGCATAATTTGCATATAATTACTTCACTCAGAGTATATTTTACAAATATCTCTACTATCATAGCTGTTATTTTATATTGACAAATGTAATTATGCTAACCCCTTATTACTATTGTTGCTTATTCTAAGTGCCTTAGCAATGAATTACTGTTTCAATATATATTGATATATGCATTATTTAAAAATCTCTAATTTTTAAATATTTTATTTAAACTGATAAATATCAAAACTAAGTAATTTATTTTCTTTTCTAAAAATGTGTAAATATAATTTTTTTTATGTAAACAATTGGGTAATATTATTTAAAAAATTTTTATGAACTTTTTTATATTTTATAAAACAATGTATTTAAAAAAAATGAAATATTTATTATTAAAAAAATTAATAAGTAATAAGCAATATATTTTTTTTAAAAAATTAATAATTTTTTTTGTAAAATTCAACATTGCAAATCTAAATAAAAATTAATGTTACATATGTATTTAGATTAAATTCTATGCATGCAAAATGAATATTTACTATTTTAATTATATAAAATTATTAAAATTTAAAGATCTTTTAAAATATAAAATTGCAAATAAATAACTTTAAAAAATAAATATAAAAAATAAAATGAATTAGAAGTTAGCTATTACAAAAAACTTTATTAAATGACTAATATAAATATAAACTTAGATGAAATACTTTCAGTAAGAATAACACTATTAAAAGAAAAACTGTTCAAATGACTAAAAAAAAATCTTTAATAAATTTATTTTTTAAATATTCAAGTCAAAATAGATAGCTGAAGAAAACATTTATCAAAGACATCACTGAAAGAGTTAAAAAGATGAAATAAAGCTGGATTGGATATAAAGGCAAAAGAAATTACAATAGATGATCAATTTGATTTCTGAATTGGACATTAAGACTTCATCATAAATATAGAAGGTCATATATGATGTGAATAATTGAATTAAGGATGAAAAAAAAATGATCAATTGGATTTCTGAATTGGACATTAAGACTTCATCATAAACATAGAAGGTCATATATGATGTGAATAATTGGATTAAGGATGAAAAGAAAAATGATTAATAATTGTTTGAACAAAATAATATGACTTCATAGAGGCTAACTTTGCAATATTTAATTTTTAATATGTGACCTTCAGTTTGAATTAAATTTGTAGCATAATAAATCTATTTTTACTATAATTATTATTAAAATTAATTCTATGTCTAACTAAAATAATGAAAATATATTAAAAGCTATAAATTTATTTAAGGAAAGCAAAGTAACATTTTTTAAATTATCAGAATAAAATAATGTTTTCCCCACACCCATGACATAAGTTTAAATTCTTCTAAAAACATAATATAATTATAAAAATAAAATATACTTTATATTTATTGCATAAAAACATCTTTTAAATGAAGAAAAACAACCTTGAAAAAATATCTCTAGAATTTTTTCTGCTTTACAAATATAATGTGAATAAGCACCACTTTTTTGTGTGAATTATGTTTTGCAAATTGACCATTGCATTACATAGAATTTTAGGTTTTTTATTGATAATAATTTTTGACATCTAGGAACTAAAACAGCAACTAAATTCAATAACGTCATGACTAGCAAAATATGCAAACCAAGAAATGGTTAAAAAAGAATTAAACTGATATAGATTTTCATTTTGTAATCAACTAATAATGATTGAAAATGTTATTGAGTAAAGAAGTAATTGATACATAATAATATGAAATAATACGATTATTGATTGAAAAATTGTAAACGATACAATTAAAAAAAGAGTTTAGAGGCCATTGATGAATCACCATTTTTGAATCAAGAGATTAAGAGATTTTAAATTTTTTGATTTGCTTTTGAAAATCATATTTTCATAACATATTGTTCTTTATATGAATATTAAGTGAAATATTAATGCTGTGCAATGTTATCTATTTACTTTAAAACATCATATCAAATATACACATAATAAATAAAAGTACATTGCAAAGAAACACTGAAAATTTGAACAATAGTTTTTGAAGATCAGAAAACAAAAATGATACAAGTGAAAAGGTAATATTCTAGAAAATCATTGGATATTATATATAAGAACAATTTAATGATTATTTTTCAATGTAATGTATGTCAAATACAACGTAAATTTTATAATTGAAATCTTTCTGTCTATTACTTCCAAATCTATATATATATCAACCATCATCAATCCACTGCAGGATGAAGGTCTCTCTAAGTTCAATCCATCTTCTCTAATCTCTAGCTTCTCTTCTCCACACACCCCTTGCACACTTTCTTATTTCATCCATCCATCTCACATGTGGTCTCTTTCTGGGTCTTTTACACACTCTTGGATTCCAGTTTAAGATTTCAATTGCCCATCTATTATTATCACTTCTAGCAATATGTACAGCCCAACTCCACTTCAGTCTTTTAATTTTTTCAATGAGATAAGTAACACATGTTTGTTCTCTTACTCATATATTGTGTTTTTGATATCTTCTTATTACTCCCAACATGCATCTCTCCATACTTCTTTGAGTGATCTGAAGTCTCTGTATTGCTTCCAAATATATATGTAAATTTCAATATCACAGTAATTATATATATTTAAAATTGGTGGTTAATATAAAAACTTTTTTACATTTGCATTCATAAGTTTTGATTTTAACTTTAAAAATAAACAAATCTAAATGAAAGAATTTTAAAAATTTTTAAAGACACTATTTTAATTTAAAAAATATTTAATTAAAGTTAATTTTGTAAAAATTTTACATATCAATGGAAAGTATGATCTCCCTAGAGTTCTAATTATAGCAGTGTACCATATGAATACATTTCAATATATAATTCCTTGAAGTCTTTAATTTTCCTCAGCATCTATGAGTTCCAGCAACATTTGACACAACTTTAAATTTTCCACCATTACCATCCCCTTTTGGTTAATAAAACAAATGCTGCATTTCAACAAAAACAAAACAGTAATAGACATAATATATAATAAACCAGGATAAATAAAGCTAATGTTCACCACAATGTACTTAAGCATTTACAGTGAGATTACAACTCAAAAATGAGTACTTAAAACTCTGCTTGGCTTAGTAAAATAACAGAAAAGAAAAATCTGGAATTAAAAATACATGGATAGAGGCTCCAGATCTGTCATTTTTAATGCTCAAACTTCTTATAAGCCCCCAAACAACAAACAATTTGATTATTATTAATACCATTAATAAATCATTTCTCTTGAAAATAGTTTTTTACATAGTCCCTTCCCAAAAGAATAAAGAACAAACAGAACTGTACATCATTTCTTTTTTTAAAATATATCCATGCATAAAAATGAATAAAATTATAATTTTTTGCTGATTGAAGTAATAAAATTGTACTTCCAGTAATGATGGAATCATGAAGTTGATATCAAGACCAAAAATATAAAATGAATAAAGTAAGAAAACAAAACTCACTGATTTTTTATTTAATGAAGATGTTCATGAAAGTCTGACCAAACATACATAAATTTAACATTTGATAAAATCTTCATCATCACCATTTTAAATCATTACTGATCCACTGTAAGATGCTTTCCAAGTTCAGTCCACCTCCAAATTCTATGCAATCTTCTCCACATCATCCCAGCTCACTTTCTTATTTCATCCATCAATTTCACATGAGAACTTTTTTTTAGGTCTTTTATAATCTCTCAAAATCCAGTTTAAGATTTTAACTGTTCATGTATTATCATCTCCTTAGAAATACGTCCAACCCAACTCTATTTCAAACTCTTATTTCTTTCAATGATGTCAATAACAGCTGTTTGTTCTCTCACCCATTTATTTCATTTTTGATTTCTTCTTATTAATCACCATACTTCACTGAGTAATATATATTGTTTGTATTCCTTTTCTGTTAAGTGTCCAAGTTTTAGATTTATAAAAAAGAACTGGTAAAAGATATTTATTAAAAACTTTCTTTTTCAAACACAGGGGCACATTTCCTTTTAATATTAAGTTATTTCTACCAAAAGCATTCCAACCGAATTATAATTCTATGATTAATTTTGTCCATTATGTTTCCATTTGTAGTAATAATCTGACCAAAGTATTTGCAGTTGTTTCTTCTAACTAATTTTTATCAATTTTTATTTTAATCTTTTGAAAAAATCCATTGAACATTACTCTTTTTAACATTTATCTTTAATTCTACTTTCTTACTTTCATCTGATAACTCTTGCAATATTTCCAGAAGCTCTACCGCATTATTTGCAAAAACAATTACATCAGTTGCAGAATACAGATGACTTAAATATTCTCCATTTACTTTTACTCCCTTACCTTCCCATTTTAATCCACAAACACTTCTTGCAAAACTGCTGTAAAAAGATTTAGAGATATGGAGTCACCCTGTTGCACACCCTTCTCAATGTTAATATTTCTAGAATCGTGTTGCATTTTTATAAATTTTTTTCAGAATATAACAATATCCTGGATCTACACCTTGATGATCCAATGCTTTAATAACTGAAGAAATGCTTGTATAATCAAATGCTTTTTCATCATGTACAAATCCAAAGCATAATGACAACTCATATTCATTTGTCCTTTCTATAGTTTCTCTCAATACTTAAATATGATCCACTGGACTAAAACCACTTTTAAATCCACCCTGTTCTCTTGGTTAGTTAAAATTCAAAGTTTGCTATAGATGAGTTGTAATTACCTTGGCAAATATTTTGTATAGAACTAATATAATATTGTTAAGTGTATAATATTTAATATCCCATTTATCATCTTTTAAAAATATTAATATTAATACTGCATTCTTCCAATCATCTGGTACATCTTTATTATTTAGATATTTGGTATATACCTTTGCCAAAAAAGATTCTATTTCACCTGCTTTTTTTAAGATATCAATTATAATTCCATCATTATTTTCCTTCTTCATAAATTTAATTGCATTTCTCATTTCTTCATTTAAAATTCTGGGAAATTCAGATTACATAGCAACTATAGGAGGCATTCTTTCTTGTTTTTTTTATTTGAAATTAGCTAATTACCGTGATTTTTATTTATTTTAAAATCAATGTTTTTTCTTACATGACAATTAAAAAAAAACAAATTATAATACGTCATCAAATTTCAATGTCATATTATGTCAGGATAGACAGTTTCCATTATATAACACCTTGATGCAGAAGACTAATTTAACAATTCAGTAACAGAAATGTAACTAATTAAAATTCATATTTTTGTTACACATATCACATGTTCAAAATTATTTGTATTAAAAAAAAGATAACATAAAAATCCGAATCTTCCTTTTCACAAAAGTTATACTATATATATATACAAATAGAAAAGAAGTAAAAAAAAAACTTTCATGTAAAGACTGAATAGAATTCCTTTCGTAAAAATAGTGTACTATGAATTTATGGGCTTGAATTGCACATTAAAAGTAAATTATAGCATCTAGATGTACTACGCCCTGTGCAATTCGATCCGTAGCTATTTTCCATGTAGATAGGTAGCTGTACTGAATACAGTCAGTGAGTTGTGCCAGTAAACTGATACTAAATTAATTAAAACAAAATTCAAAAGCATTATATATATATATATAATTATACTTGTGATTTTTAATCAATTTTTTCATTGACCCACTAACCCAGATCGACCCCCAGAGTTTGATATTGACCACTTTGGCAACCACTGATCTAGATGGATATTTGCAATTTAGGCTTCTTATTGGCAAAGACAAATATCCACAAATCTAGTACATTTATAATGACTCTAAAAAATAAAAAATAATTTACTACGAACATTGCAGATTTTAAATAAAAGTTAGATGTTGGTGTAACTTGTATATAAGTGAACAAAAGTGCAGGTTTAGGTATAATATCTTAGGACGTTAAAACAATTTTATGATATTACACTTAACAATATCATAAAGGTAAATAGACAACGAGAGATTCTAATGCTTTGGAAAAAAACTGAAAAACCCTTAGAATCGCATTCAATTTAAAAATAAACACACATATCATATTAGCCCTATAAATTTACAAAAAAAAACCCACTTTGATTAATAAAGTATAATTTCAAAAATTATTAAAATTATAAGATTTATATTTTAAATAAAAAAAATTATTATGTAAAATAGGTGAACCAAAGTATTTTAAAATTGTTAGTGGTGAATTTGCATAAAATATTTTCTGATAAACAGAATTGATCAATAATCATTGTTATGAATTAAAACTTTTAAATTGGAAACAAAATTTATCATACAACACTTGTTTCACAATTCTAAAAGTTTTTGAAATAGGTGTTCAAAAAATTTAAGATTCTAAACAAATTTCTTATAAAAACAATTGTCAAAATATATAGAAAATATCTATATTTGAATAATATTATTATTGACATTCTTGTCATAAAAAGTGCATTTTTTAAAAAGCAAGTTAAATTTTTTTGGAAAAAAACAAATAAGCAGACAAAATAAATTCAAGCTGCAGAAAAGATTTTATCATATATACAATACGATTTTATGAAAAGTCATTGAAAAACTAATAATAAAAAACAGATATTAAAGTTAAAAAAAAATGTATATGCTTGACTATTTACAATGATTCACATGACCATACAGATCATTAGATATTGGTAGATTTACAGATAATTTTATTGTTCATATAGGAATCCTTATGTGGATTTAAAATCTATAGCTATTTGAAAGAGTTAGACATGTTTGCATACTACAATACTAGCTATTCAAAAATGTAATGAGAAAACTAAATTACGCAAAAAAATGAGTTAAAGATTGGTAGAAAAAAATTAATAATTTTGCAGCACACAATTACTTTGTAAACAATATTTTAAGACTCTCATTATAATGCTTTAAGAAATGGTGAAAAATGAGGATAAAACTAAATTTGGAGAAGACAAAGATTATGTCAGCAGAGTTACATTTCAAAATTGTAATGAAAGCTTAGAATTAGTTGATAGTATTGCTTGTTTGGATCATCTCACAAGAATAAAAAATTTGGTTATCAAAAGATTTATAAATGAGCAAAATTGTAATGTAAAATGTGATTTCTTTTTTAGATGCAATATATATCTTTAAAAATGAGAAATTATAATTTTTCAAATCATAATATTTCCTGTGAACATCTTAAAAATGTTTTGATATTTCTGAACTATAATGTTCATCATTTGAAATTATTACAGATTAAAAAAAAAGTGAATAGCTAGATAGATTACACCTCAAGCAGGAAAAATGAACACATTGGTCACATTGATCTAATTCATTGGAAATGTGGATAATGATTGGAAAGATTAGTAAAAAAAATGAAATCAAACAGCAGTAAAATGGATAGAACATGTTAGGACAACAGTAAATATGTCTTTAAATAGTTTTAAAAAATTATGATAAGTTGTTTTGAAGAAATTGTATTAACACTTTTACTAGGAATTGATGTCAATTTAATGTCACCTAATAATATTAACAACAATAACAGTAATAATAATAATGATGTCTCAGATCTTGATAATATCAGTCTTAACATTTGTCACTCTGAAATGCTAACCACATGATTAGCAGGAGTTGATATCAATTTGATGGCATATAATAATAATGATGATGATAATAATAATAATAATAATAATAATAATAATAATAATAATAATAATAATAATAATAATAATAATAATGATGATGATAATGATAATAATCATTCAATTCATTTATTTAAGTACCAACAACAGTATATAGCCAATTACAGTTAACACATTAAAAACAAAAATAAATAAATAAAAGAAATAAACATAATGTATGTAACATAATAATAAATATTTGAGCACTTCTCACAGTTAATGTAGCTCTGATGTCATGAAATGTGGTAGTAAAGTAGCAGAATCAATAGTTAATGTTTTTTGAATCAATTCCTAGCTCAACTTTGGTACTTGATCATCACATAATCTTCTAAGCAATTAAATATCCAATTTCTTTTTCTTATAATTCAATGTTCAAACTTTCTTCCTATTAAATAAAGTTATTAATTATCCCAACAATAAATTTAAAACAAATAAGTGAAAAATTAATATATATATATATATTATTTTGATGAATTAGCAGAAATAATTGCTTTCAATAATTTTCAAATTCTTGTAAAACTTTTAATTACACAAAATTCTTCATGTAGAAAGAAATTAATAATTTACAAATATTTGTTCTTGATTGTTGCAAAAAATCAAAATTATTTTAAAAAAAATCAATTCATGTTTAAGAAAGTATAAATTCACATATGGATTAGTGGGTACACATAATTGCTAAAATTCAAAGATTTAAATAACTTTTTAATAAATTAAAATTATTTTATTATTAAAATTATTGATATAAATGAGTTATTATTTGACTGACTTGCACTATAATATAAAATGATGCTTATCTAAACTACAGATGTACATGGTATGACTAAAACCATAAAATTATAGCATTCATATGTACATAATATATTATTGATTAACATTTTTTATTGTATGAAAAAAAAAAAAGATGTATAATTAATGCAAATTTTAAGTTTTATAAATTTACATTTTTTATTATGAATCAATCATTCATATCTGTAGATATAAGTTTAAACTTTAAATTAAATATAGCTCAATGTATATGTAAACAAATAAACATCACATGACCACCACTTCTTATGCTTGTGTATAACTGCTGTTAAAACAGGCAAAACTCACTATACGTATTTCCACACATGTGTGGCAATATGTATAGTGAGTTTTGCCTGTTTTAATATGTAAACAAAAAGAATAAATCACACTTCCCCAGGCTATGATTTAAAAGCACTCTAAATGTTGAATAAAGGACCAAGAATAGAATGAATTCACATATTCTTGGTAGTTCTGACATTTATAAGCATACCTTTGTCAACATTATTGGTAATTGATAAATTAATTTTACTCTAAATTACCAACAGTGTTGACAAAGGTATGCTTATAAAAACCAGAGCTACCAAGAATATGTAGATTCATTCTATTCTTGATTCTTAGTTCAACATTTAGAGTGCTTTTAATTCCCTTTGTTTATATATAAGTTTAAAGAAACTTTATTTAATAAGAGTATCAAACTTTTCATACAGTAGTGCCACCAAGTAAAAACCTTCATAATCAATAAGCTGCAGGATCATGTGATGTTTTGAAACTTTATTTACTTGTATAAGGTTAATCAGTTTCTTTGTTATAAATAGCCTAGGATTATTTACAAAAGAAAATCTGAAGAAATAAGACATTGTTTGAAATATATTTCAACTACTTAACACTCTGACATTAAATGCAAAATCAGAAAAATATAAATAATTTCCAAAATATATTTTGGATAAAGAGGCCTCAGTTGGTCCAGATCACAAGCCATTAGTAAACGTCATTGTTATTATTTTTATTTATTAATTTTAAATTGCTACAATTCAAGTTTCAATAAATATTTTTTCTTGAAGTACTCAAAGATGATTGCAGTCATATTTAAATACTGCATATTATTAACAATTCCTAATCCTGTAAGAACATATTAATTCAATTCCAGCTTTCTATTTGTTTTAATATAATCTTTTTACAGGTATTTTATTCGATGTTCTTCCAACATATCTTTTCATTCATAATTTTCATTTTATAATCATCTCAATAGCCTTTGTTCCATATAAAATAACTCTTAAAAAAATCTTAAGTTTTTGTAAATGTTACTTCAGTGACCTATAGGGTAACTTTCAACTTACCATTATTTTCATTCTCATTTCTCCATCATTAGTTTCAACATGAAGAATTTAGCTTTCTAATTCTCTGCTCAAAAACCTTTTTTTTAGATGAAAACAGTAAATAAAAATATATTTACTGTTTTAATTTAAATTGTATTTATTTTAACTGCAATTTTTTAAAACAAATATCGGCAATTTTATGTATTTATTTTATTATTTAATTTTATCTACAGTTTATTCATGTTACAGTTAAATATCAATTTCTTGTTCTTGACATTACGGTTATTGCAAATACTGTAAAACGTTTTTTTTTTTTTTTTAATTATATAAAAAAAACCAACATTGTAAAAATTATTCCCCAAAGCAGTAACTAATCCTATTTAAGACAGAGATTTTAATGATTTATAGTTTATTTAGCTAAAGTGAGAAATGACTTAACTGAAAGCTTGATTACATAACTCATTTATAGATTTATTAGTTTCAAGTTTAACGACTTTCAATTTAATTCTCTCTACGTGAAAACTTAGCATCGTTTATCAACCTGTTTGATACAATTTTTATATATAAACACATATTTTATTTAACAAAGTATAAATTTCAATTTAAATGCTTAAAACTAGTTATTTTATTGAAGTTCCAAATTAATTAAATATTCTATAAAAGCTGAGTTATACGATTCTTAATATCTTTAGAAACCGATAAGAATCACTGTAAAGTAATGAGTTACCATCCCAAGATGCTAATTCCAGAACAAATTAATTACTAACGTTAATATTTTTGTTTATCTCCCTTTAATTAATTTAAGAAAAAAAAGTAAAAAACCTAGATTATCAATTACAAACTGCGGTGAAAGCAGAAATGTAAGCAAGATAAAATATTCATTTATCCATCAGACCTATACCTATATTTTTCAATCTACTTACAGACTTTATTTGTAATTACATGTTGAACACTTTTACATCATTTAGTTATATTCTTTAAAGTTTTTTTTTTTTTTATTATTAAACTTTATTTATACTTCTCTAAATGCATTCAACTTTAGTAATGATCACGGATTAGCATTTGAATAAAGTTTGAATTTTTGTAAAATAATTTAACAGTTTAAGTATATCTAACATATAACTACAAGAAAATGATCAATTATCACAAATCTTCAGCCAGTCACTTTATAAGTCATATTTTAAAAGTAACTATTCATCAAATAGATACAATCATAATTATTTCTAAGTAAGAAACATAATATTATGAGAAAATAAATATTTAGAAGTGGTTAAAACTTTTTAAAAAGCATCTCTTTTTTGAAGGATCTAATGCAAATTCAACATGAAAATAGAGAATTCATAATGATAAAAATAGTCTGGTTCAATTAAATGTTTATTACATGTTAAACACCAAACAAGTAATATAAATAAATAAAAAAATCTGAAGGCAGATTAATTTATAAAAATAGATCATATTATCCTAGCCAATCTGTCTTTTGCTTTATTCTTTAAATAATCATAGATATTTCTACCCTTAAATAGTTATTTCTACCCTTAAACCCATCAATCATATTTTTTCTTCTTTAAAATCTTTTTCTTGCACTTTTCTTTGGCATATCTTTTATAGTTCTCCTGCCTCTAAATACATGCTCAATTTAATTTCTCTTCATAATTTCCATAAAAATAACTTTTTCCCATCCATTATTTAATATTTCTATGCTGCTAATTTTTAAAGATAAGTTGATTTTTCAATTTGGAGACTGGAAAATCCACTTCACTAAAACCTCCAATTTTTACTACTCACTTCTCCCAATTATTTTTGTTTCTACTGAGTATAAAACTGTACTACTGTTCAAGCCTTTTCTTATATCTAATATCAATGGTTCATAAAATAATCTTTAACATTTGTTGAAAGCCTGTTCAATCACTGAAATTCTCACTTTAATTTACGGCTAAATCACCATGCCTTATATTTAAAAGCAAAAATCTGATTTACTTTTCTATCTTATTACCTGCCTTTAATAGAAATAGTAGTAATGACACCCAGTGCAAGCCCTAGCAATCAATGGATTCTAGAAGATTTGTGCATAAAATCCCTATTTAGTGTCTCCTAATTAGTGAGGAGCCTTGGATCTGAGAGCACTACACTTAGATTTTTGGATCTCATGCAATCATCCAACAGCCATCTTTTATCTATGTAGCAAAGTTTTATTTGTATGTACTCTAAACTTTACAAAGATTGGTCAGTTCTATAAACTATTTTGTTGAGCCTATTTTCCTTTGCAAACACCATCATATTTTCAGCATTTCTAGTTTACTAATCTCTGTAATCCAAGGCTAATCCACTCTTATTATAAAGATATACATTTAGAAATTCATTTAAAATATATATTGAGTAAAACATGCCATAAATAACATCTCTATCATATAATTTTCCCTTTATTTTAGTTAATAAATATTTTGTTGATATATATATACATTTCAATTATAAATATTTTCTGATATATATATATATATATATATATATATATATATATATATATATATATATATATATATATATATATATATATATATATATATATATATATATTCAAAAAATATCTATTCTTTAAATTTCAACTTTTGTTTTCAATACTTACAACAGAAAAATCTGATTCAATCTATCAAATATCTTTACAATATTTAAAACAAATTTCAAAACTTTATTTTACCTCCATATATTCTTAACAATTGTATCTTTAATTCCTGTATTTTTTCTACATATATTCTTCTGGATCATAAATTATGTTACAAACACTTTTTTTTTTATATGTTTAATCCATTTCCATCATAGCCTTTAAGAATACAATTGAAATGTCCATATGTTTACCAACACTCACCTTAATTTATGCTTTATCACTTATTTAATAGTAAATGCTTTATTTTATTATAAACTATCTGATAGTCTCTTTCGATTAATATTTATGAAGATATATTATTTACATTATACTTATGACAATTTTTCTACCATTACAACATACTTCCTTTTATTCTAATATTAATCATTTCCTACTGCTATCTTTGGTCACTAAAATTTCTAAAAGATATATACACACCTGTATTGTAAAAGTATGGAGGTATTGGGTGTATCCTGGGATAATGGAATCATTTTCCACTGGAAGTCAACATAAGTAATGTTATATATAAGCAATGAGCATGAGATCATTGCAGTTAACTATATTAATATAATTAATTATAAGTTCACCAGTATTACCCAAATGCTCATTCATCATTATAAATGATCAACAATCAAAATAAATCAACTGACAATCTTGTGACTGGATTTAAAATGGGTCTACTGTAGGCCAGGTTAATTAATTAGCCCTTGACAGCTTGGTGCAATTATTTAAACATTAATTTAGATGCACCAATTTAAGTGCTAATCTATTGGAATATATAACAATAAAAACAATAATGCTGGTATATTAAAATATGTTGATCATTAATGCAATGGCCACTTTGTACCATTAATGTACTGACCAAGTATAAACTTAAATTCTGAGGAATACCAAACAAAATAAAATGTATTGTATGGATTTTAAAGAATATTCTCATTGCATCAATCCAAGATGATTATCACCAACTAGATGCCATTAAACATTAATATATACCTCTTTTCATATAATAGATGATTATAAATGAATCTAGTTTAGAGAACACAAGCTCTATAACTGTCACTGTGAGCAAAGAAGTATCAACACATAATACTCTAAAACTAATTTAGGATTAAATCAATTCATTGGAATAATTTTAACAATGGAATATAAGTTTATTAATAACAATAATTAAAAAAATGACATTAAAATCTGCAGAATATGGCTATACACATATGAATTAAGAAATCTGATTTTGATTAACATAAAAACAAAATTCAAGATATTACATTGTGATTTACAATACCTCATAATGGGTTTACATAAAACCTACAAATATATTGCAACTCAATACTTTTGGCATTTGGTTTCATGTAGCATTATTTCTGCATGAAATCAATGTTATTCTTTAGAAAAATAAAAAAATTAAATAAAAGTAATAATATTTGGTTTATAAAGTGTGCTATCCCTTTTACCTAGACATGGTTTGTGTGAATAAACAATATATTTCCAATGCAATATCATAATTTTAAAATGACATAAATAATCTAAATAAGATTATTGGTTTAAGAGCAAATTAATATAATTTAAAACAAATGTAATAAACTATATTTAGTTCTAAAATGATTATAAAAAAAACCCATAAATGTCAATTAAGTAATTCTTAAGATCGTATTGTTTTGAAAGAAAAAAAATTCTGATAAATTTGTTTTGGAGAAAATAATTTCATATGTAATTATAACTGCAGATAATTATTGTTGGTTGGAATGTATTTATTATTTTCATTTATTAAATTACTTTGTAATACATTTTAAATAATATTGAAAATCATAGTATTCTAATAAGTTATACAATTTTTTTTAGTTTATGTTATATAATCAAATGATTTTTTTCTTGGTAGAGGTCTCTAGAGTTACGAGAACGACCAATAAATACTCAAGTCAATTATTTTTATATAGTCTGTTTCTGTCTTTTGGAGATAACAGTGCTAAGTTTTGTAACATCATTATTTTTTTAATTTTGTAAAAGTAAATTGGTAATATAATTGAAATTTCATTCAGAATGAACGGGTAAATAATTTCATAAGACATTCTGAATCTTTATGCTATTTTCTACCATTTTAAAAACTTTGTACATTAGGAATTATTGCATTGTGAATGTTATATTTGTTAAAAACAAATGAATAAATTAACTAAAAGTATCAATCAAGTTCTTGTTTTATCTAAATTAAGGAAAACAAATATTTTCCCAGTTAGAACTAATTATTTAATAACTTGTTCTTCTTTATTAATGTTTTCCTAGTATAGAAGAAGAATAAGTAAATGGAATATTAGAAAAATAAAAGAATTAGAAACATTTTCCTTGCATTTTCTAAAAATATATCGTCTGCTTTTATAAATAATGGAGGCACTTTATACATTGGAATATATTTGGTTCAATAATAATAATAATAATAATAATAATAATAATAATAATAATAATAATAATAATAATAATAATAATAATAATAAAAAGAAGAAGAAGAAGAAGGCCGTGTCATTTAACAATGGTAGACATTCATCACTTAAAGATCTGGTTTTCTATTTGCCATCATTACATAACATAATATGCATTCAATTAAAGAATTCCCCCCTCTCTGATCTTGCAGCTGTTTTAGTGTCACTGGAAATTAATTTTGATAATAGAACCACAATTAATACAGGAAGAACCATCAGAGTTCTACTACCATCATGCACACCAGAATATCTTTTTTCAGAAGTATACATATATCTACACAAGTTGAAGAATATTACAATGGATCCAGTCTAAGCATGGTGTGCTTTTACTAACCTGCTTTCATTTAATATTGATCATCTTACCAGGACAACAACATCCCCAACAAAACTACTAAAGCTTATGGATGATACCTATAAAAAAATTATTGGCACTTCTCAATCAAATCTCGATCGTCCCTGTCTGATGGCTTTAAAGAAGAACATATCAAGAGTTAACAAACCAGCTTAAAGAATATATCTCCATTAAAAAGAAAAGGTTATATTTAAATAAGCCACACATGTGTACCAGAAACTTCATTAGATGGGCGCTAGGCCACCCCTCCCAGGTGCGAGTCCCAGCAACTATTAAAGTTCAAACTGAAATTGACTATGGAGATTTTATGTTGGAGCAGCTTTACATATTGTATAGAGAAAAATTCCAGAGGGTATCCTTTCCAAGTCTAATGGCCTTTTCACAAGATAGATCAGAAAATGAATTTAAAATTTCTTTAAAAGATTTCATTAAAAAATAGAAGCAATGCCAGATTCATGTCATCCTGGCATAGATGGAATTCCCAAGTTTGTATACAAACATATTGATAAAATCGCTGCACAATATATGCTTAACCTAGTCTCCTACCTCACTAAAGGCATCTTATAAAATACAGGGCTTAAATCAAATTATGCTTGTGCCATTTATGAAAAAGAAACAATTAATCTCAAACACCATTAACCTACATCCAATTTCAATGTGCTCCCTTGGCATAAAGATAACAGAATCAGTGATAAAAGATAAAATAGAGCCATTCATTTTGCCAAACCTATCAAAAATGCAATTTGCCAAAAAAGAATCCTCAACAGGACAGGCAGCCTTTCTATTCAAGTCAACTATAAAAACTGTTACAGATAATAAAAAATACAGTCCAGTTGTTATTCAACTAGATATTGAAGCCACTTTTGACATGATTTCCATCAGTACTCTTCTTAAAACTCTGCAAAAATACTCAGTTCCGAACGCATATCTAAACTTACTTGCTAACTTGCTTTTAAACCGTGAGATTTATGTTTCCCCAAATGGGAAAATTTCACCATCAATAGTGCCACATCAGTCCATTCCTCAGGGTTCACCTCTCAGTGCCTTACTGTTTACTGCCTATATCAACCCTCTTATAAAAATAATAGAAAATGAATTTTCAGGAATCTACGTACCCACCATCAATGACAACATCTCATGTATCGCATATATGGATGATATAGCAATATTTCTATCATCGCAAAAACAAATTCCCAAACTTCTTAAGATACTTAACAATTTTACAAAAGAATACAAACTAACATTCAATATGGAGAAATCGTGTGCATGGCAGATCTTCACTGGTAATAGCATTAATAAAGTTTTCAAAGGTAGACCAAGCGCATTTCTTGGGTTCAGCTTTTATTTATGGCATTTACCTATGAGATCGCTCATACGGAAAAATTTGATAGAGAAAGTGGAAAAGACTGTCAATTCACTCTCCAAAGCCTACCTCTCTATATATACAAAAATGGCCTTGCTTAACATTGATTACAAAAATCTCTTATTTTACTCCAACAATCATTTATACCAAGGCATTTACAAATAAAATAGACTCCTTATGCAGAAAATTATTCTGGGGAAAAAGATTATTTCAATATCAATAAAACACCTAAGAAAACCCCTTTCACAAAATGGCCTTGGCCTTCACTCAATACATGTCTTCAGGATACAAAAAACATTGAACATAATATGTACATGTGCACAAAAATTCCCATATTTAGAAATTGCTGCCAAGATTATCCCTACAGATAGACCACCTCCTCTCCAAGGATATCTGAACACACTACTTACACCATTTATTAACAATTCACACTCTTAACTTTAAACCACCACAAGCCAAATATAAATATTGGGAAGTTTATCAACTTCTACATCCAAATCAAGATGATGTACAAACTCCACTTCATATTAATAATAAATAATTATGTCGCAAATTCAAACTATGGTCACTTGAACCAAAATATTTTGACTTTCTCCTAAAGATAAATCTAGACTCGCTACCTACACAACACTTTTTGAAATATCAAAGAAACTATAAAGATATAGATGATATATGTAATCTTTGCCATAGGGACTCGGAGACACAAAACCACCTTTTTTTCTCATGCTCAAGTCTAGAAAACATTCATGAAATTATTAGCACTTCACTCAAGGATAAAAAAATCAATATGAAAACCCTTTTTGACTCTTTTAAAAGGGGTATCTTTGCTGAAATAAGAATCTTCACATTTTTACTCTATGCTTTATGGTGTACAAGGTGTAATTTCATATACAATTATAATCCCAGAAGACATCCAAACACGTTCAGAAATAAGCTGCAAACCATACGTGAAAGAGACATGAAGATTACAGATCAATCTAAGTACATTGACACCTGGAAAAGCACTAACAAAAAAAAACTATATCTAACATGGATCCTTGTGCCAGTTCTAAAGCCAACTGACACAAACTAGATGCATTCCTGCTTTAATTTAATTGAAGTATATCTAATTGAATATTATCATATGATTGAGTGATCATCATTGATTTTGTTGAACCTTTTTTTTCTTAGAGACTTCTAGTTTGATAATGCATACAGTTACTGATCAAATCATTGTACATATGCAGTTTTGTGAAACTAATTTATATGTAAGAACTATGTGTCAAATGTAACTTGTATAACCTTTTAGAATACTAATAAAGTTTATCCTTTGAATAATAATAATAATAATAATAATAATAATAATAATAATAATAATAATAATAATAATAATGATAATAATAATAATAATAATAATAATAATAATAATAATAATAATAATAATAATAATAATAAAAATAATAATAATAATAATAAAAAAACTATATACATGCATTTTTTTAAAAGAAAAAAGAGACTTATTTGAAATAAATGTGAAAATTAAATATATGTGTATTCTTTGAATGAAAAATACTATTTGAAAGTGATAAAATTACGAAAGACAATTTAATATCTTTAGTGACCTGAGAATAAAATTAAATTATATGTTATACTGTATACATAGTGGAATACTTATGGCTTCATTCATTCTCTAATTCAACTACAGTTATTATCATACTTATCTCTAGGAAAAAGTGTGCATTTTCTTCAATGTTCTAGTTACCTAACTATATGTACATTCTTCAAATAATTTATGTATCATCGATGTTATAATATTCATTTTTTTTTGTAGGATCCAGATCTTTATCATTATAATTCAATTGAGAATTAAGCTTCATTTCTATTACATTTATTTTACATGTTTATTAGTATAATTGTCAAAGAAAAGAAAACTTTTCATTAAAAAAAATGTGTTTATTACTTTCAGTGGTTTGTAAAATGTGACTGGATGGAAACTCTTTACCTGGATAAGCAGCTCAACAGAGAAATAGTTCTGCTAATGAGATAATGTGTATTTATTTATTTACTGTTTTTTTAAAAAAAAGAAAAACTAATTGGTAAAATTTTATTTTGTTTTATAATATCAATGTATTGTACTGGACGAAAGCTTTTGGATTCATATATACTGACCACAAGGGCGCCACTAGTCCGAAAATTAGAACTAGACATTTATTTTAAGGGTGGACAGGCTATGCAAACTGAATGCACCAGACTAACTCAATCAAGCAACTGAGATCTTATGTTTTGTTCAGAAAGTTGGAAAGATAGCAACAAAAAACAAAATTAGCCAAGTAAAAAAAGAATAAATAATTTTATTATGGGTATGATTAAATAAACATTCTAAATAATAATCTTTAAAACACACTTAAAATGTACTACTCGTACATTCGTCAAAATTAAAATATTTCTTTTTTTTTAACACTGCTTAGAAATTATTTCTGTGCATTGTATAATTATAGCAAAAAGAGTGCAAAATGCTGACAGTAGCAGAAGTATTGGTAAGTATTCAGTGATCTCATATAAGAAAAGGGAAGTTAGCTTCCTGCTTATAACCCATTGTTAGGAAAAGAATAAATCTCCATATTTGAGAGCTTATGTCGAAAAAAGGAAATGCAAGGATAGCTTCTGAAATATTAACTTTAAGAAACAAAATGGGACATTGAAAGATATTACTTTCAATCAATTGACCTCCCTCACAATGAGACAGGCTAGGAGCTCATGATTTACCCATAGAAAGGGTTAAAACAATTGTAAGTGCCCCTACTAAATGAATTGGAAGCTTGAAGAAATAAAACTAAAGACTATTATATTTTGTAATATTATATTACTAATAATTAAGGTCGCAACATAAGTTTGGGCTAATGGGTCACAAGCCAAAAGCCAATTAAATTAGTCTATAATATCCAGACTGTACTCTATAATGAAAAGGAATGTGAGGTTAAAACAAAACTACTATCTTACTTACTAAGACTTAAATGGGACTTACAGTATAGGTTTAAAACTAGCACTCTTAAAAAAAATATCAAATGCACAGAAACCGAATTACATAAGATAAAACTTGAAACACATTTACATTTAAAAAAGAAATCAAATTTGAGACAAAATTATTTAAATTGTAGAACATAAGGTACCTTAATAATTTAGTTAAACAATAGTGCACTAGACTTCTTGAATATGTTCCATTGATCAGGATTCACTGACAGTAGGCTTGGGCGAGTCTGTTAGTGGTTTCTTTATAATTGGTCCTTATAGCATTATAGGCAGTTAATGGAGACACAGGGAGTCTGAACCTATCCTGGTGAGAAGCTTAGCACATCATGGTAGGAGAAAATATCCTTGTTTTTAGCATTCATTCTAAATAGAATTGCTGGATCGGCTTTGCTTTCAGAATATGCAAGAATTGTTCCCTCCTAGTTTTGCAGGAATAGTTTGTCTAAGTATCTCTCAGAATTTGTGCAAGCATCAGAGTTTGTGCAATTCTCTTTTAGAATTGGTGTCTGTATCTCTCAGAGTTGGTGCAAGTACAATAGTCTGATCAAGCCTTTTATAGCTGAATCACTTATATCTGAACCAATTATAAATATGTTTTTTTAATTAAAATTTACAAAATTCTTCCTCTAGATAACAATAGCTATCTAATTAACGCAAATAAATTGCCTTTTTCAGATTCAGAGATTAACAAATAAAAAAAATTCTTATCTTTTTTTTCTTTCTTTTTAATTAATTATTGTTATCAATCTAAATCCTAAATCTGAAAAGCAATTTATTTATACAATTTACTTTTACATAAATAAAATAAAAAGTAATCTTAGTTTTCTTTTAAATTAAAAACCAAATATGGCTATGGTATTAAAATATAATTCCCATGTATGTACATATATATTTGTACAAACAAAAAAAAATGGCAAAACTTTTAATCAAGTTTTATAAAGAAAATCGAACATTTATACATTTATTTTTAGCCCTGCAATACTTCAACTTTGTAATGGTGTTTTAAGCATCCATTACAGTATGTTAAAGTTTATAATTATTACATAATATTTTAAGGATCTTGTAATGACAAGTGTAGATTGCATTATCATTGTTTTGGGTTAAGTATTTATTTGATATGAAGTAATACCTATGAAATATATCTGATTTATTACATGCAATTGGAGATATGAACTAGGCATGTTAGATATTTACAGAAAATGTTTTATATTTTTCTAACAGGTAAAACCGTATTTAAATTTATCAAAAGTAACTATATAAAAAAAAATGCTATAACAAGATATTTCTTGATTAAAGTTTCAACAGAATCGATATTGTATTAATTAAGTAATTTAGTAACAGTTATTCTTTAATAGTATGTCCACTTTATTTTAGTTTAAGCTTGTATGCTATACATTGCTGTCGAATGTTCCTTAATTAGAATTAAATTTATTATACTTTTCTACATGGCTAGACGTGTTTTTTTAATTCATTGGTTTCAGATATTGATTGAAGTATACATTTTAATATAGATTTATTATTATTAGTGTGTTTTTCTATCTTGCCTAAGTGTAGAGTTGGTATATGTTTAATATCAGCATATTTTAATATGTATAATGTATTTTATTTTGTGGGATGCAATGCTCTCCTCAAAATACTTTATTTTCCATGAGAGAATTAGTTTTTGATATAATGTTATGATATGTTTGGTAGTCAAGGTGATTGATTCTCATGAAGAGGATGATCAAGAGTTTATATAACATTTAGTATACTTAAGGTGTTTTAATCCCAAGAGAGGATTATATTTGGTGCATGTTCATTTCTTTAGGTGGTGAGACAGACTTCACATCTACATTTTATGCCTGAGCAAT
The DNA here is from genome assembly GCA_028023455.1 of Epiperipatus broadwayi. Lineage (NCBI taxonomy): Eukaryota > Metazoa > Onychophora > Udeonychophora > Euonychophora > Peripatidae > Epiperipatus > Epiperipatus broadwayi. Next base: position 56,139 of record JAQFVV010013478.1, on the reverse strand, counting down.
AGGCTAAAAACCACCAAATGTTTCAGTGTCGGATTTTACTCAGCAAACATTAGTTGTTATTTTTGCATTCCTCATGTGAAATTAAAGATATTTCCATCATAGAAGGTGTAGATTATCATGCTTTGTGTAAAAGTTATAGCAAGGATAAATGTTGGATTTGAGATGTTAGTTCCTCAAGGTGCACTTTATTATCAGTAATGCCTTAGTAATTGGGATCAATATCTGTATTGTGTTACTGAGCCTTGCTGGTAATTCACAAGCAAACCAATGGAGTAAAATTGATTTAAAATTGCGTATTTTAAAATGCTTATTTATTAAAGGAATATTCGAACACATTCAATAGTTAAGAAATATTCTTAGCTTGAATTAAGACATTCATAATTAAAAAAATATTCATCATAATTTATGTGGACATTAAGTTAAGCATGAAGTGGTGAGTGGGACTTCTGATAAATGACCTATAATTAGTCATAATTTATTTAATTATAAATCATAACTTGGTTAACTTTATTAGTAATAAAGTTAATATTTTAATAGATTTCATATCATAATAGTAATAAATAATTTAAAAGAAAAATAGTTAGTCAATAACTCAAGATAAGAAATGTATAGAAAGTTCATTAAAATTACAAATTAGTGTATTAGTAAATCAGATGCACATTTCAGCTAGTTAATCCAGTGTAATAGCATGATTTCAAACATGTCTGAATTTGTTCTTTTAGCTTATACCCTGATAGAGAACAGCTTAATGTAATAATTTATGTGAAGTATCAATGTTATATTATTTAATAAATTTGTGTATTTTGTTTTGTTCTGTATTGGTAATAAATTGCAGTTTTTTCAATATTCATTGTGAATTCATTTTTTTATATGCCAAGTGTAAGGGTGTTTGCAAAATATTTGCAAAACATTTTCTTGAGTCCTAAATCATTTCAAACTTTAGAAATCTTAATATACCAGATAGACAAATTTAAGCAAATCTGAACATTTCATTTCATTTTATTTTGATGTAGTTATTTTATGGGAATTGCAAACTTCAGACTAAACATTATGTAATTGTAAAAATGAATTTATTTCCAAGTTATTAACCTGGACAGCACATTATTCCAGTTAAATTTTAGTTAAATTATTGACTTAATTAGTTTTAGTTAATTTATTGTGTTGTCATGTATGATGGAAGGATACAAAAGGTGCCCTTGTCTTTCTATTATTCTGGCTGAGATTCTGGATAAAAAGGCTGTATTATTCAAAATTTTATGTAATTACTTATATCATTATTGATCATATTTATCAACCCTTTAAATAATATAGTAATTGTTATGATATGAGGACACATTATCTTTTAAGTAAAGTGAATGTTTCTTATAGCCCACCAGAATGCTAGTAATGTGTGATAGCATAGTATTGTAGAGTATTTTCTTAAAGTAAACAAAGAAACCCTGAGATTATTATTATCATTAGCATTATTCTTTACTTAAGAAGTGATCTATTATTATGAATATTACAGTTGTGTTGTGGCATAAGGGTTTAATTTTCAATTGTGGTATAAGAAAGGTATTTCAAATCCTATTGGAAAATAATTTACTTAACAAATATTTTTAGAAATATTAACAAAACATGAGAAGTTATCATTATTGTTTAAAGATGCAAATACTTATAGCTCAGAGAATATGTTTTTGATAAAGAGAGGATGTTAGGTTACTCTAAATTATTAATTAAGAATGATTGCAGTTTTCTCTTTCTTCTCAAGATACTTATTTGACTGATGATAATTTATTTTATGATTTTAATTTCTTTCTTTGTCTTAACTGCATATCTCTGCTCCTGAATTTTTATAACTAACCGACCACTGAGCATACTCCACATTTTCATTTATAAATCTATATTCATTTAATTAGTCTCAAAGTAATAGTTATTTATTTATTAAGTAAGAAATGTAATATTTCCACTAAGTTAAAGTAGGCTAGAATGAGGATGCATCAATCATTGTACTTAGCTAGTCGATTTGTTGAGCTAGTTGAATATAGTTTTGATAGGTTAGAAAATTTAATATCTTCAATTGCATCAGTAGTTATACTTAGTTAATTAGTCAATAAGGAGAGATTTTGTAGGTTAGAATATATATATATCTAAGCACAGACATATGGTATCATATAAAATGAACATATTAGGAATTGTCACAAAGTAAAAATAATTAATTTTGATTTACAAACACCTCATAATGGGTTTACATAAAACCCATCTATATATCCATGCACAGACATGCAGTATAATTTAACATATTTGAATTCATAAACCTATGAAGAAAATTCATTTTTTATAATACATAATTAATGACTGATTTAACATATATGTGTGCACATGGAAATGTATGCACACACTGATGTTTATATCATATATTTTATTTTATCAAAATAATAAAATTGTTAAAAATATATTTTCATAATCAATTCCATGTTGAAAGCATACTTAAATTTTCTTCATTATCTTTTTGGATAACAGTTTTCTTTTTTTTAAAAAAAATATTACAATCTTTGATGCATTACTTTTGATTAATTATAAACATCTTAAAAAAATTATCCAGCAAGTTTATTTGTTTTCCAATCTGGCAATACTTTTGGAGATGAATCAATCCTTTGCTTTTAGATTTTTAATTCAAGCAAAAATTATTTACATGTTTTACCGTTAAATTCTAGGTTCTAAATGTCATTTTCACTAAAAAAATTATTTAAAATATCATTCTCAATACATATAACACTATTCACCAGCTGTTCTCCATATATATGTATGTTTATTTGTGCTTCTCTGCATTCAGATAAATCAGAAAATGTATAAATGAATTTTTCAGCAAGCTGAGGGATTCTCTTGGTGAATTGGTCTTGGTGAAAATGACTTATAATTATCATTGGGAAAAATATAATTCAGGTAATTGTTGACATTCAATTATCTCCATTTAATCTAGAATTGGATAGACTTCAGGCAAGTTAGCTGTTTTGTCCACATTAGGGCTATGAAACACTGGAAGTTGACCCCTTTTCCATGTGAATTCAAACTCCACTATAGTAAACAATGGAGCAGCTGCTGGACTTTCCTTCCTTGCCTTCAGTTATATTTTAATGGTAATTTGTGTCACAATCTGCCCAACTCTTGGGACATTAAAAAATCAACTACATCCCTAATCTTTCTATCAACTCTTTTAATAGTTAGAATGATGAGGAAAAAATACATGAATTAAAAATGTTTTTCCTATTGATTGAAAAAAATTAATAACATTTCAATTCACTTTAGTCCTTTTAAAAGAAACTTTAAAATTTTATCAAAGTATGATCTACAAGCTTTACTTAAAAAGATTTCTAAAATAGATAGACATTTTACCAAAATTTTATACAAGCATTAGTTAAAAGTTTTCTAAAATAGATAGTGGAGTTTTACAATTATCAGTAGATCTATTTTAATATAAAACATGCTTGTTTTAATTCCATAATCAAAATTCAATAAAAATATCAATTAGACCCCTTTTTTTAAATGTTTATTTTATAATAACAATTTATTTTAAATTTAAATTATTTAATCCCTTATTATTTCAGTGAAATATAGAAAATAACTGCAAAATTTTTTGTTTATTTCCACTTTTCCTTTCAACTTTATATACATACATGCACACACTACTATGTTGCTGCATGTCATAAAACCCATAACAGTTTTAATATATATACTGAAGGGTATTGCATTCAAACCCTACCTTATAAGCTGCAAAGCCTCAGAATGAAAATGGGAGAAATATTTTTTTCTTTATTCCACTGATTTTCTTAGTGAAAGGGATAGTATATATATATTTGACTAGTTTGATAATTATATTTAAGAATTAAAAATATGAAGCATATATAAATAATTGTCTGTAGACATAAATTCCATACGGTATCATTTTTCTAAGTTTACTCATTAATTATTTTTATATTTAATTTATGTCTAATGAATTATAATATTATTTCTTAATAATGCTTTGATTTTATACTTTATCATTACTAATTTATTCTATAAATTTGATACAAATATTAATAATCTGTAGCTTTCAAATCATTTAGATTATTTTTGATAGGTAAGTTTTTACAGATATGAGTAGAGATATGTATATGTGGGTATATGTACAAACACTAAAGGATAAACACTTACTGCTATATTAAAAAAGTTTTAAAATAATTTATATTTCTGTGTGAAAAGTTGTTTTATTATATATAATTTAAGTCCAATTTTTCTTATTTTATTTGAAAGGGTTAAGAAAGTAATGCCCAGATTGAGAGAGAAATATGGGGTCAATTTTGACATAACTTCAATGTGTAAAATTTGGAGAGATGAGAACAATGATTTACTAATAAGCTATTAAAATTACAATAACTGGATGTTTCAATAACAACATGTGTGTAATGTCATCAAAAGGCCAGCACACACACACACATATATATATATATAGTCTGAAAAATAACATAGCAGAGCAGAACAGAGTAAGTTTTATTGCTCCTTAAAATCACATATCATTTTTTTTAAACAATAATGGAGGGGTAGAAAAGATATTTTGTTTGACGGTTCCTTTTTGGCCACTTTAAGAAACTCTATGCAAATCCAGAAGAGTTAAAATCTAAAAGGGAAATAACAAATACTATCCTGTGGCTGATTTCCAAAGTCCAAAGAAGACTTTGAATCCAGTTATTGTTTCACATATGCCATTGCTGAATTCAAATAAAAGCACAAAGCAAAGATGTTGACATTTATATGAAAAGCAGAAATATCCATATGTCTATAGAAATAACCATCCCAGTGTTAAAATTGTCCCTAAAGAAATGCAACTGATGTCACAGCATCATCATCATTGCAGTAAGGCAGAAGAATTGCAAGCACAAACTGAAATAAAACTTTCCAGTAAACCACTGTAATTGATAAATCTATGCATGTTTAAACATTGGTATGTGGCTGAATTCAAATTCTTAATCTTGAACAAGCCGACTTCAAAGTGAAATTCACTTGACTCATTGAAACATCTGTTCATCAAAAATAAAAGAACTTGGTAATATCAATTTTTTCTCAATGACTATTAACAATTTTCCTTTAAATAAATCTATTTATCTCTCTCACTCTCTAAGTATTAAAACAATTAATATATTATGTATTATTCAATTATCGTACATGTAGTCATTTATATGTGTAATTTTTTTTATATTAAATGTATTTATTGTGTATTAATTCATGTATCATGAAAATATATTTATTCATATTATATGTAAAAGTTAGATACAAAATTTATTGATAATGGTAAATAACATACACACACACCTAGTGATATAAATGTGCCTACATGAGTATGTGGTGAGTATAAATGTACAAATCGATAAGGGCAGAGATTTAGCATCATGAGAGATAGATATTAAAAGTGGTTGGTAACGGAGATTAATGGAAATTGATATAAATAATTTGAGACCGATTTCTTTAGATATTCTTATCTTCATAATCTAACTAACTTTTCTCTACCTATTTCTCGATTATTATTTTCTAAGATTCTAGATATAAAAAGGTATGTTATATGCAATATGTGAGTATATGCATGTATCGGGTATTTATTTTAAAATTAAAATGTTATTATGATATAAGATTTCTATTCAACCACTAGAGATATGAACGTACACATGTCAACAAGATATATAACATTGCGTTTAAGTTTGTAACTAATTTTTTATTATCAGTTATCTCATATTGCTGACCCACCTGATCACACACATGTTGAAAAGATAAATAATCATCAATATACGTATTTCATGCTAGCCAGCAATCATCAGTTGCTAGATTACTATCCTCACACACATATATAATCAGTACTCAGCTTTATATTAAGATAGCCAATCTTTATACTTTAATGGACAGGCTTCAAACTATTCCAACTCATAACTCTTTAGCTTTCCATTTCATTGAAAATCTGATGATGGAGCGTTCAAAGCCCTAGTTAGTTCCAAGGTTGTCATCCTACCCATGTTGACATATTAGTCATTCTGACCCCTCATGTACAGGAGAATAATCCATTTATACATACATATGCGAGGGATATGTCAACATGGGTAGGATGACAACCTTGGCACTAACTAGGGCTTTGAACGTTCCATCATCAGATTTTCAATGAAATGGAAGGCTAAAGAGTTATGAGTTGGAATAGTTTGAAGCCTGTCCATTAAAGTATAAAGATTGGCTATCTTAATATAAAGCTGAGCACTGATTATATATATGTGTGTGGAGATAGTAATCTAGACCAACTGATGATTGCAGGTTTAGCATGAAATACGTATATTGGTGATTATTTATCTTTTCAACATGTGTGTGATCAGGTGGGTCAGAAATATGAGATGGCACTGAGAGTGGTGGGTCGTGTGAAAGTCTGAGTTCGAACCCCATCAGTTATGTAAATTTTCTATTTGTATATTGATGATTAACCAATAATAAATTTTGATTTGTTTTCATTAAAAAAAAATTATATATTTCTTAGAGTTAATCATTGTCTTGTGAGGTTAGTTTGCTCATCATCATCACTGATGGATATCATCACTAAAACATAGTTTAAATATAACAATATTTTGGTAAATAATTATACATAGATAAAATATAAGATTTGTGCTGTGAGTTAGGCGTAAAGCTGTGGCTGAAAGCATCATTATCATCATCATTATTTTATTAGTTGATAATCTAAATAAATATGTTTAATGGGCATATAAAAATAATGTTTCTCACTGTGATTGTTTGTTATTTGTGAGCCATCATAAGAGATATGACTACCATCTAAGCTTCAATAATCTATAGTATTAAATATGAACTAGTGAAAACTTATAATATTATGAAATATAAACTTGAAAGAGTTATATGAGAATTTGTTTGCACAACTAGAGAATAACAAGGATGTTTTCCCCTTAATACAAGTATCAAACATATTGTTGTGAAATGGAAAATCTTGCACTCTTTTATAAATAATGTACCAACTGAGGTTCAAACCAGGTATGATTAGGTATCTAATGTAATGTTATCTAGGTTTAGATAGCCTAGTGGCACCCAAATATACAGACATATATATGATAAAGCAATAAATAAAGAGTAAAATGGTTAGTTGCAGAGTGGTTTGTCCTGTTTGGAATATAAAACTGCTTACTGGGTTATTGGTAATAAATCTAAAACAATTGATCTGGTGCTAATGACTGCCTCAGTGAGGAGTAGTAAAGGGAGTGAATTTTGTCTAGGTTAATTTCATATTCAGTTACAAATGCCAGCCAAATCTGTGGGTTATTGAATAAGAGTATGGCAATGTATATATTCTTTGCATTCAGTTATAAATGACCTAGATGGAATGATAGATACTAGATTATTTTCATTCCTAGATGATTTTCATTCTGTTACAATATATAGGCACTTTACAGTTATCTTGGTCAACAGTTTAAAAAGAATTAAAGGAAAGTAAAAAAATAAAAGATGCTATTCTCTCATTGAACGTTGTAATAACCATAGCTGGTATTTTCTGTTTAAGTAATATAATTACGAGAATACACATATTTATATAATAATTGTATTAATGCATATATATATATATTGTTTAAGTATATAACTATTAAAACATTAAAAACAGCACACACACACACATGAGCTGATTATCAGCAAACTTTTTTAAACTTTTCTGTATTTCAATGTTTTTATGTTCCTCCCTAATGGCAATTTGAGTTAATAATTCAACATTTTTTTCTAGTATTAAAGCCTTTATTCAATATTAAGAATCAATAAATTGTGTTTGATTTATAAGAATATAAATTTACAAATTAAAAAAAAATCATCTTTGAACTTTCCAAATAGAAAAAATAATGATAAAGTGAAATACATAATGAGAATAATAAATATTTTTTATTAAACAATTAGCAACAAAGCCAATAAAAATAAATTTAAAAAATCTCTGTAGATTGAATTTTATTTTTTAAATATGAATGACTTACTCTGAAGTCATCATAAAAACATAAAATTCTGCTCAAAAATTTAAAATTGCAATTATAATTAGTAAAATATCACAAAAGTTTACTATGATTTTTGAAAAAGTGTAATGATTGTTATTTCAAATTTCTTAACTTATATTTTAAAAAATTTAACATATTAAAAAAATACATAAGTGTGAACATAAATATATTTCTTTTTTAACAATGACAAATATTTTGTAAAAATAAACATAAATATTTAATTAAATTATAGAAAATATACACTTTTTTACATATTGCTAATAACAATCAAAATCAAAAAATATGAATTCATTCCTATGTCCAAAATCAAATAATCTACCAATCAGCAATGTTCTATGCTTTTGTTGGCTCATTAAGTTTTTCTCTGTAAACTACTGATATCTTCAGATTTTTTAATAATTAATAAATCAATATTTTCTTCAGTTCCAATTTTTAGTGTCAAATGAATGTCAAACTGATAAATAATGCTAAAGAAGCAACATAATGATTTAAAACCAAAGCACCACAATTTCATCACAGTACTCTGTAATATTATACAGCCGAGAATCAGTTTATCATGAAATATATCTATTTATGCATTTTAATTAAATAAACAAATCTATTTAATTTATAATTTTATATATTTAAAGAAATATTTTATTTTTATATAGGCACTTTACAATTGTCCTGGTAACCAGTGTAAAAAGTATTCAAGTGAAATAAAAACAATTCTGTTCTATTATTAAATGTAACAAATACAAATAGCATTTTATAGGTTTAAATAATATAGTTTTGAGAATATATGTACTTATATATAAATGTATTAATGCAAATATAGTTTAAATACATATTAAAACAGTGAAGTCATATGCTGTATTAATAGTGCACATGCACACACCCATTATTATCACCATCATGGTCACTCATGAAGGTTCCCAAGTTCAATTAATCTTTTTCAATTTTTAGCCTCTCTTCTTCACATCAGCCCTGCATACTTCCTCATTTCATATATTCATCTCACATGTGGTCTCTTTCTGGATCTTTTACAATTACACACGCACACACACATATATATACAAATTAGCCATCAGCAATTTTTTTTAAATACATTTTATTATTAAATAAATCCATTTCTGAATTTTAATTAATCAGGTAATAAATCTATTTAATTTATAATTTTATATGCTTAAAGGAAAGTTTTATTTGCTTTTTCTTATGCAATTTAATTAAAAGCTCTGTTTCTATTCTACATTATAATTAAAGTTATGTATGTAAAAGAAAATATGTTTGCTTTTCTGTTTTTGAGCAAAATTAATTGAGAGATTAAATTCTTTACAGTTAAATAATGTAAAAATATGTTAATTTAAAAATAGTCTAAAAATATTTTTCTTGAAACAAAGAATTGATATATAGAATAGTTTACAAACAACTACAGAGAGATGGTTAGTAACTTAGTTGTAGAAGGATAGAAATTAAATGATTGTAATAAAAAATATTAGAACAAAAGTCAATTGCAGAATGGTAAAGCTGAACAACTAATTATTGAATGCATATATTGCACAAAATGTATATAAAAACAATTTTGAATATATAGTTTATGTTCTTTCAGAGTTTTCAAACCTGCATAAATATATGAAAAAAGTGCATGCACACAATAAACATAAAACCTCTCAAAAACAATTATAAAAACCAACTAGATTTTTGAGATGTGATAACCACCAACTTTCTATTTCAAATTCTATTTCGTTCTTAAATTAAAATATATTATGTTACTTCTAGTTTTGCAGTCAATCAGAAATTAATGATTATGAAAATTCATAGACATAGTTACTGTCGCCAGACAAATGTAAAAAAAGTGTCATGAAAAAAATTTACGAAATATATATATATTGCAGTTATTAATTTGGTCAAGATATTTGACTGTTAATCAAAAGTTATCTAATCACCAGAATGTATTCATGATTAAATGAGAAGAATATTAAAATATAAGACATAATAAAAATTATTAATAACAGTGAAGTACCCAGCCTCAAAGTTTATTTATCATTTTTATGATACTTGCTTTTGGAATATTCATTCCAGCTATAAAAATGTGATATAAGTTTGATAATGGCGTTTTTAATTTGAGTTAATTAAAATTAAAAACAAGCCTTTCATCTTTTTGGCTTTTAGATTTAGAGAATGCTGATAAATGTTAAGCTTTTGCCAATTTAATAATGATTTATCAAATGTGCTTAATGTATATATATATTATTTTTTAATGTTCTAAACAAACAAAAAAAAATCAAATGCTTTATTACACAGAAATGAAAAAAAACATTCAACAACTTTTAATTTGCACGATTATCAGCTTAAAAAAATGTAATCAATTTAAATATGTTATTAGTTTTTCATGTAATAAGATATCATTAGATATTGAAAGCAACACTGATTCTAAAGTGATGTTAGTATGTTTAACAATTAAAAAAGTAAAATATTTTATTATATTCATAATATAAAAACAATGAAAAAAACTTCATTTATAGATGCTTAATAAGAATCTAAAAATACAATGATGAGATTATAAAAATAGTAATTATGTTTTGCAATCTATTGGGCATTATATATTGAATAATGTTTGTAACAGCATATTTTCATTGGATTGAGCATTGAAAACAAATAAATAACAGACTTTGTAACAGAGTATACAATGATGAACTTAAGCTTGGTTTTCATGACAGATACAGATCAATTTACTTCATAAAAGTACTTTAAAAAAATACAACATTAATTGCATTCATAGAAAGAATATGTCTGAAGATAGAATATTGGAAGTTTTTCAAAAAGTAAATTTTGCTGCACAAGTTAAAAGATATAATTGCAAGGAGATTTAAAAAATCATAATGTGATATATGTGGGCATTCACAGATTGGTCAGTCTAAGAGTCTTTGTAAAACTTATTTTTAGCTTTTTATTATGAGTCTTTATACTCCATTTTGATTTTTGGAAGAGTTAGAATGTCCACATTCATTGAAAAGTAGCTTTTGATAAATAATTAAAGTATAAATATATTTAAAGTTAAGAATTTCTTTCATTCTTATCATGTTCCCCTTTTATAAGTGTTCATCATAGTGATATTGGAAAGATATGTCTAATGATAAGCTGCAATGGATAGCTATAATTAGACAAAGTCTTGGGTTTAGCAGCTGCTGTGAACATTTGCAGACACAGGAGTCTGATGATGATCAAGAGCAGATGTTCAGCTCCATTGACCTCAGTGTGCAAGATGATATGGACAAATGACTTATTCCCATGGTGTGCAAGTAAATCCGGCTTGATTTCAAGACTACATGAATTAAATGTTGTATTGGTGGGTGTGAGTTTGCACTCCTTTTCCTCAAGTGTGGTGATAGTGGTCATAAGGGTCTTGGTTCATTTGAGGGGATGGTCGATGATCATTGTCTAGCCTGGGAATACTTGCCGAGAGGGTGAAAGTCACTACCTTCACATGGACTTCGCCACGAAGGGCTACTGCACCCCTTGATGGATCATTTGATAGATTAGTGTTGATTTGCACTCACTATCATTAGGTTTCATTTGTTAGCTTTAAATTTAGTGCATTTGTAGAGCAGTTGGTCTATTTCGAGCCACCACCATTTTTTTTGTAACATGGATGGAGTTCTGTTTTGTGGGCATGGGTCTGCACTCCTCCCTTTTCTTCAGGGGTGGCTGGTTGTAGACATTAGGTATCTGGTTTATGGTATGGGCTGTTAACAATTTTGCCACTGCCCAGAACACCTGCTGGGGGGCTACACGGTCAAAGTTGGTGCTATTCCTGCTCTGGTTGGCTGCTGGGTCCCTTATAGGCTGGTTTTGGGCAGTGTTGATCTGGTTATTTACTTATTACTTCTTAGTTTTTACCCAAGTTGGCTTTCCAATTTTGGCAGGTAGACCGATTGTGGTCCCTGCTCATTTGGACTGCTAATTGGGAGGCAGAGGTATTCAGAATTGTCTTGACATGGCTCGGCTATGGTTCAAGAATCTATTGCTTGGTGAACTTGGGCCTTGGACCTCGCTGCCTGTTGTTGTGGTTGGCACAATGCTGGATTTCACCTATTCACTGAAGCATTTGAGTCTTCGCTTCAGGGCCCCAGGGGTGGGACCATTGGTTGATGGTTAACTTCTCGATGACCAGGTCATGTGGATCCACATACAGACACACATTAATCACATTACAGCAATTTTTATGGATGTAATTACTTTTGAACATATGTACATTTTACCTTGTTACATTGAATCACTGTGTAATCCTTGTTACATTGAATCACTGTGTAATCCTCAATGGGTAAGTGTACCCAAAATTTTTGTAATCTTTTATTAATAAAGGTTACTTTGAGAAAAAAAAAGTCCTGTAGTCTTTCAAAAAATAATTTTCTGCAAAGGATTTACAAAACGGTATTACATAATGTAAAATTAACTGACTATAGGACTCGTTTGCAACATATGTGATGAATTTGTATATTTTCATTGTAAAACTTATATATATATATATTTGTATACCTTTTTGTTATTTTCTGGAAAACAATCGCCATACTGATTTACAAATACATAACAATGATAAGATAAACTCGAATAAATGATATAAAATCATGTAATGAATTTTCAAACTTTTTCTATAATTCTTAATTTTTAAAAATTATTTTAACTTTTGGACATTATTGGAAATATATGTTTTTATAATTAAAACTGGCAGAGGAAACATACAATAATAATTTTGTAAAGAAATTAAAATAATTCTGTTTTTATAATAATAATTAAAAAAAAAATCAAATAATGATAAAAAAAAAACATCGTTTAAAAAAATCAATCAATTTATTATTTCTAAATCAGCAATATTACATGTGATAATTTAGTACAAAAGTATTTCATCTTCCATTGTTTCAATTACTTTTAGACTTTATCAAGATAGTATAATTTTAGTACTAATATACTATTATTATATTTCTTAAAATTGAGAAGAAAAAAAAGATATATCTTGACAACATAAATAAAAATTAATCAACTTAAAAAAATAAATAATATAAAGTTAAATCATAAGACATAATCATTTAAAATATAAATACATCTTTTCATTCCTGTTTTAATTTAAAGATTTTTAAAGCCTATTGAAAAATTTTAAAACTGGGATAATAGTTTTAAATATTTTAGTTAGTTTAAAGAGTGTAAAATAAAATATAATAAGGTTATATATATTTTCTAAATGAATGCATTATGCTATTTAATTGTTATGAACTAATTACATTTGAAAGTGGTTAATTTTTATGTAATTGTCAAGATATAATATCTATTTTTTTTTAAAAATTAAAAATATAATGAAGTGCAAACTATGTTATATGTTAACAGCTCTAACAAGCTTTATTGATAAATACCACAAGAGAAAGCATTTAAAATCTTTATCTAGAAATTATTCCCAGCCTGACCGGTTTCTAGCTATGGCTTTCCTCAGTGAGACACCAGGATATTTCAGACACTAGATCATTGAGGAAAGCAGAAACTGGTCAGGCTGGGGATAATTTCTAGATAGATATTTTAAATGCTTTCTCTTGCAGCATTTATTGATAAAGCCTGTTAGATCTATTAGCATGCTCTTTATTTTAGTTTATAATTACAAGCTTATCAAATTAAGTCACATGATGTAGGACTTTATTTTATTTACTATGTTATTTTTTGTTCCAAGCCTTTCTCGTGTAAAATGTATATAACATATAATAATTCATGTTTTGTTGATGAACATTGATTAGAATAGAATATATATTATTTATTTATATATTTTATGCATATATAAGTTAAAATAATAGAATAAGCAAAATTTTAAAAAATAATAACAGTTATTATTTAATAAATTGAGAACATACATTTATATATATTTTACTAAACGTGTGTTCATTCATTCATTTATTGAAAAAATAAGAATAGAAAAAAATAACTATCATATTTTTATTTCTAAATTAAAGTAAATAGGAAATGTTTGACTTTCATCACTATTAAATAAACCTGGATCAATATTCTTTTATTAACAACTTTTTTCTCTTCCAGAAACATAATAGAGGTTTTGCTATCAAAAAATTAGAATCTTTGTAATTACAATGATATGCAAAATACTGCATATCAAATTAAGAAAAGATAGCAAAAGAAGAATAAAATATGCTTCCAATATAAACTGAAGACATTTTATTAATATAGATAATTGTATATGACACTTCGAGATGGCATATTTCAAAACTTATTTACAAATTTTACTTTATTGAAAATTGTGATCATATATGGTGCTTGGAGAAAAAAATGGCTACTTGATTATCATAAAATTTGAGAATTTTAATGTTTTTTTGTATGTTTATTTACATTCTTCTTTAGATAGTGCATAATTCAAATAATTTGTCTAGATACAACATAATTCATGGCTCGACCATATGGTACATTTATATTGAAATTATATTACTATAATCTTGACAAAAAAGATGGTTAAAATATTGGGAAATAAAAAGTTGATATAAGTCTTGTAGTGCTGAAATAGCAAATAAGTTTTTATAAAAAAATGTTTCTTTTTTTTTTCTGAATATTATTTTATTATAAGAAAATTTTGTAAATGTTTGGTGCACATATTTCTTTGGGATATAAATCATTGTTTGAAAAATATTCAGACTCTACCTATACTTATGTATAATTTATGCATTAATTATTAGCCTATTAACCAGATAATTATATTCAAACAATGCCAAGTTAAAAATAAGCACTTTTGAGTGCATTTTACAATAGAGATTCAAGTGAAATTTTTTAGTGTATTTGTTAAAGAAGATATATTTATTTATTATATTTCTATAATTACAACTTTCAAAATTAAAAAATAAAGTAAAAAATATATTTTTAATTATTTTCTTAAAAAGTAAACTTTGACTATTTGCTACATTTTTTTTATTAACAATGTATTGAATGCCTATAATTTTAATTAACAAATGAAAATAAAAAAAATAATTCTATAAATATAATAAATTATTAATAAGAACTATAAGTGAAGTTGAAAAATTTTACTATCATGCTTTTTTAAATATAGGGGTTTTAAACTCAGACTTTTAAGAAACCATCCACACTATCTCATACTACTAATATACATGACCACACACATGTAGAAAAGATAAATAATCACAATGGTGATTATATTTACAATTAAGTTCCAGGTATAAGAATGTCTGTCTGTATTTCAAATCTTATGCTTTTTTTTCTCATGTGTCATAGCATCAGTCAGGAAGTGAACCCGCGAATCCGGGATGACTGCTTGTAAAGCAGCCGTCGCTGACCTCTTGACCACCAATTGCTTTTTTTGTAAAATTGCATTAAAAAACAATGACAGTGAAATAAATTAATGAGGTCATCATTGTCTTCTTCCTCTTCTTCAACTTCATCATCATCATCATCATCATCATACTAATAATAATAATAATTAATTATTATTATTATTATTATTATTATTATTAAAGTCATGCAAGCAAATATTTTGTTTTTAGTGGCTCTATCTCTTTACAATATTGTAACCAAAATTTAAAAGTTTTTTTAATAAATGTATAAATTACAAATCAAATGAAAATATTAATAGACACAAAAACTATCAGAACATGATTTCTCATAAAATATAATTTTAATAAATTCTGTCAGAATATTCAAATGATAAAGATTAGAATAAGTATATAAAAATCTAAATTTCAGCTTAATTGTTAATTAAATGGTTTTGTATAAAATATTACCTAATAGATAAAGTCAGATGCATTTAAACATATTTAAATTTTTTTATACTTAATAATTATCTCTTATTACTTAGCCACATATATATTTTTAGTATTTAGCAAAAATATTAAAAAAGCTACTGCTTATTACAAAATGTAATAAAGAAGGTTGATGAGTTAATTTAAAACAAAATAAAGATAATCACAAAATCTAATATCTGTAAAAGTAAGGACATTCTTCAACAATGGAAATGGTAGCATTATTTTACATGTTTATTAATCAGACCAATAATATTCATGGATCAATACACTTGACACTAGCTAACATAATCTAGATACCTGTCATGTCTGAAAGTTTAGTTGAACAAATATTACTCAAAAATAATAAGTATTATATATTCAATAATTTAGATTTGTTAATTTTTTCTAAGAATGATAAAATTACTATTATAAGCTTTTTCAGTTTTAAGTTATAAGGTTTGCTACAACTGTGATAATCTAGGAGTGAAAACTAATAGCAAATGGTTTGATTCAGTGTTTTGTTGGTAGATCATTTGTTTGGTATGCATCTTAATACATCACTTCAATAGTTATGTTTTTCTGTAATCTAAGAATATGCACTGGATTGCACATGATTACCTAGTAATGACTGTTCAGTAGATGTGCTCCAATATATATAAAAGACATATTTTGTGGGTTCATCCGTGTTAAAAATGTTTCAACTTTATCACACAAGTCATCCACTGGGTGATAAAAGCTAGAAAGACAGTGTAGAGGCACTATAACCATTTTCTACCTTTTATCACCCAGTGAATGATTTGTGTGATCAAGTCAAAACATCGGTATATCAATATTTAAAATTTTTTAATATGGATGAACCTGCAAAATATGTCTTTTATATATGCAACCCGTGAAAATCTTCATATCAACATATATATTTGGAAACAGTTCTACAATGTAAAAATAAATTTTGCATACATTCTTTGTGATTTGTCTGTTTATTTCATTGATTAATTTCTTTCTAGTCTGATAACCATATTAATTAAACATTTAGTTCTTCTTTTCAATCTTCAATCTCTTTTTCTCCGTTCTGTAGATCAGTTTATTGTAAGCAGTCACTAAAATACTCATTTACCAACCAATGTAGAAATGGCTATCTGGATTGAAAATAGACTAGCTATGAAAATAAAAAAAAAAAACCTATCCCCTCTCGCAATTGTGGTATAATATACTTTAGTTTAAAAAAAGTGTATCAAGTTTTCATTATTAAAAACATTTAATAAAACAAAAATTTGGATGACAAATTGGCAAAAGGAATTAGCAGATATTTCAATATTAATGCAATTGGAAATTTAAAAAATGTTACTTAAAAAATAAATATATAAAGAAAATCAATATTTAAAATGAAAATGTATAGATTATAATACAATTGTATTTTATAAAAGTCTATAATTGTTAAATATTTAAAACGTAGTAATTCATTTTACAACACACTTTTCTAGATCCATCTATAGAAGAGTCAATCTCCAGATGATAATAGCAGGCAAATTACTTAACTAGTTTCTGAGTATTTAATTGTTAACTGTTGCTAGAGCCATTTGAGTATTAATTAAGACGTTAAGTAAAAATAGTGTAGTATTATTTAACGTAAACCAATAAATTATTTATATACTAATGTCACGCTTTTTTTTTTATAAAATAAATTAAATTTTGAAAATTCCAAACCTTGAGCGATTAATTTAGTGGATTAAGATGGTGATTACGTTAAAATTCTTGTTTCAAATTCCATAAAGAGCGAAAAGAAAATGTTTTCTTTGTTGTTGTTGTTGCTTCAAAGTGTGTTTGCAAATTCACAGCAAACTAAGCAATTAAATAAACAATTTATAAATAATTATATAATTAAATAAATTCTTAAAAGTTTCAAGAGGATTACTGATAAACTATCTTGCAAAACCAAGAAACCAAATATTAACTTCATTACTGAGTTATACATTTAAATAAATAGTGTTTGCCTGAAGGTTTGCAAGAATGGCACTTTACTTATAGTTATATGTTACTTTATTTCCATCATCTAGCTAAAGTATTAAATGTTTTAAAAAAAAATTCAAGGACTATTTATATTTTATCAAATATATATAACTCTAAGTAATAACATACATATTGGTATAGAACATGATGTTTTGAATGGTATTTTTCTCCTCTCTTTGTAAGATGCGGTTACCTGATAAGTGACAGTTTAAACAGGCATTGAACTAGTGACTTTTACATTTGTCAATATTGAGGTTAAGGTCATACAATAACTAATTAATGTGTAACTTTAAATTCAGTATCCAAGAATCTAAAGATAACTGTTTCAGCCCTGATCTAGTTGATTATTCATCAGGTAGCCACACCTGAAAAAAATAAAGTATATAACTTGAAATATTCCATTATATATTAACTAGGGTTATTATATAGCTAAATGTATTTGGAAAGATATAAATATTGATTTTTTTGTAAAATATGTAAAATTTCAATTGGTTGGAAATAGTACATTATATGTTACTTATACATTACGATGTATCTATATAATTAAATAAAAAGAATTAAGAACTATGCATATAGAGGTGATGAAGTAAGAGAGGAGGTAGTCTTGATCCATAAAACTCTGCATCCATACCTTAATTATATTCTCATAAATACAGCATTGTCTTCAGTTTTATTATTAATATATTCGATGATCATTTATTTCAAAAAAACTTTTGATATAATTCAAATGAAATGTTTTAAAATGTTTCCATAAATACAAACATAGATAAAAAGCATTTGATTTACAATGATTGTTTATATGATAAAAAGATCATTCATTAACAAAGTGACATATTAATATATTTATGATAATCTTGACATTAAAGTTCTGTGATATTTTATCAAGATGAATAAATGTTCATCGCCAAAAGACTAAAATATATTAATATAAATATTTTATAAAGTGAATAATATTTGTAAAAAAAAAATGTTTTGTAAAAAGATAAATAACATATTAAACTATATCAACCACATTTTAAAGAAAGAACTCAAATTCAAAGATAATATAGATTGTTAAACGTACATGTAATCAGAGTCAGATAAATAAGAGTATGGTGTTAATACTCATATAAGTATGTTCCAAAATATAGCACTAGAATTACTAAAATAATAATAAGATAAGCCATGTATACTATTCATTATCAATACATAACTTAAAAGAAAAAACAAAATTTTCTATTCTGGGGAAAAAATATAATCTTAATCTTATCAAATAAGGTGCACATGTTACTTACCTTGTGTAATTTAGTGTGTTGGTAAAGTGGTTAGAAGAGCTGAAAGTTCTAAAATTTATTCACAGTTGAATAAAAGAAAACTTAGCTTGGAGTAACTGAATAAAATTGTTAAATGAATAATCAGCCATTAAAGATCCTTGTATAACACATGTCTTTTGGGCAATTGTGCATATAATTATTTTTTAAAAAAAAAATTCTATTTCTGTAATGAATTTGAGCACTTGGTATATATTGTTTCTTTTTACAGTGTGTGTGTATATATATATATATATATATATATATATATATATATATATATAATTTCTCTGTTTCTTTAACATTTTCATACATTTCCATTTTTTAACAATTAAAATGCATGCAACTGCTTTAATTAATGGAATAGTGTTTGGTAAATGGGTAACTGGTGACTATTAACTATAAAGATGCTGGGTTAATCTGATGAGTGTTAACATACTGACTATTAAACCAAAATAAAATATTTTTGAAATGTGATGTAAACATACTGGTGGAGAACAAGTGTTATATTTAATTTTACACTTTGCTAAGTACACATTTCAAGTAAAATAATTTCAGTGATTGAAATCAAATGACTAAATATATCAAAGGAAGTATCACATGACTACAGTGTGTTAATCTAATCTTTTTATATGCCCAAACTAATGACATCCATCTTTCAATGCAATTTCTTTTAAGAAAGTTGTAAATAAAAAAAAATCAATGGATAGCAATGCAGTAAATGTCTGTAGAAGCTCATGAATGGCTTCAAATTATTTGCTTTAATTCTTTGCCTAAAAATTCTTATTGCCTGAATGAATCAATTTACTCATTGTACAAATTTGAATGTGAAAAAAATGTTACAAAAATATAATGTACATGTAAAACAATTATATAGCAAAGAATAATGTCAAAGTAAAATTATTTTTAATTGTATTCTTAACTTGACTAAACAAATCGATTTAAGATTATTCATTTGACTTGCAAAAAGGATACAGCTGTGCAGTTATAGCACATCACATTTGTAAATCATGCCAATTTATGATTTGATATTTGAGTTTAAACTGTTTCATATCACAAGCAAGCTTAGAATCTTATTTTAGATTTAGCATTCAATAATGGTGGGTAAAAATTGTCTGGCTATTAAAATGTGATAGATAAAAGTCAGTGGATAATTGAAGATGATTAGATACAATGCACCGAATGTAATAATAAAAATGACATTAGGGGTAATTTCATACATTTTAGGCATTAACCCTATAGTTTACTTTTAACTAACTGGTTAATACATCAAACATTTTTTGCTTAGAAAATTTTTTTCTTGAGATTCACTTAATATCATGCTTCTATGGCTATCTGTAATGATATACTATATTTTTTTAATAAAAAAATGCAAAATTGTGATCTAACATATATTGATTTATTGGTTCAAAAAATCTAGAGGTCAGTATTTTTCAATAAGCAGTAAAGATAGTAATTTAGTCCAGCCTCCATGAGTTTGATGGATTAGTTTTTTGTAACCTGTTTTTGATATCATTGCAAGATTACAAAGAGAAGATTTTTAAAATAAAAAAAATGTTTTTTTGTGTAGTTTATTGAAGATTTTTTATTATTTTTATACAATAATATACAATAGCATTAAAAAACAAAAATTGACATGATTACACTTTTATTTTATACATATATGTACTATTTTAAAAAATAGAAATCAACAAATTCTAGTATAACACAAATAAGGAAAATCGTAACCAGAATGATGACCATGCCTTGTAAAACTGATCACTAACATTTTCACTGACACCTTAATAGAATCATCTGAGATATTCTAAAATTATAAATGCAATTTTAAAGTACAATTTTAGATTTATCAAGGTTTCAAGTTTATTTATCCTGGGTTGAATAATAACTTTCAATTAGATGCCACTGATTTTCTGGAGTAGCTCACTTGACTGCTTCTCCACCCACCATGTTTATTTTTTTTAAAATATTTGCAAAGTCCAAATATGATTTTCTATTTTCTTTCATTTGTAAATTTTTATTTTTAACAAATCAAGTCCAATTTATTAAATTTTGATATAGAATAATGATTTAATACCAAATCACCCAAAAACAATTTATTGAATTTTGATATATAATGATTTAATACCAACCACCCAAAACAAGCACAGGAAGGAGGCAAAGTAGGGACACACTTGAATTTTGATATAGAATAATGATTTAATACTAAAATTAGATGTTAAATAATAACAAAAAGTATTCCAGGGAGAACAAAGAAAATGCCAACCTATGAAATGATTAATTTCTTTAATACATTCAATACATGTATGAGTTCATACTTCATATATTTTATAATTCTTATTTCTGATCATAGACTAATTACAATAAAACATTATGATAAATATTATACTACATTTCAATAATATCTAACATTATAATATGTATTACATCAAATTAGGCTAATTATGAGTTTATTAATTATTTAATCTGAGACTAAAATGTTATAAAAATTTGCCTAGGTTGACTTAGTTTTGGCAAAAAAAAAAATATTAAATTGATTAATAAATAACTTCAACTTTCTATTAATGTCATTAAAATAAAAATAATTCCCGTGGTAATTTTTTTTGAAGTTATAATAAGTTGAAGCACTGAAAGGAGGCACATTGGAGCCACAATCCAATGATCTTAAGTTTTAGAGTTCATTATTCCACCACTGCACTAAACAATGCAGAATAATCAATTAAAATTTTTTTGATGTCCATATGGTACCATTTGTTATGAGATAGGTAAAGTTTAATTTTTAACATATTTTATAAATACCGATTTTCCTTTCATTTATGTTTATAATTCACAATTTTAATGTCTATGTAATAAAAATATTTCTTTATTTTTTCTTTATAATATAAAATCAAGTAAGTTCACTTTCAATGAAATTCACCAGAATCATAGCTTTTACAGATAAATAATGTATGTTGCTATCTGCTGGGATTTTGAAACAAAATATAGCTGATACAGTGACTCTGCTCTCTCTCTCTCTCTCTCTCTATATATATATATATATCTATATATATTTATATATTACATATATTATATATATATATATATATATATATATATATATAACATCAAAAATAATAAATGTAATAGTAATTAACTATTATATAAAGTCTTTCAATACTTCTGCAGATTGAAAGACTTTATATAATAGTTAATTATCATTATATTTATTATTTTTATTACAATATTTTTTTAATTATCAGACATTTTATTAGTGTGTATATATATAATATTTTTGAAATACAAACATAATTCATATACTTGGAGTTTGAATGTAATACATGAGATTTGAACCCAGACTTTCAAACTCGCTTTACCTATATACTCTATCTCATACAACCAATGCACATGACTACACACACATGCAAAATAGATAAATGATCACCAATATACATATTTCATGCTGAACCAGCAGCCATAAGTTGGTCCTGATCATTTATCTTGTTCGTATGTGTGTGGTCATGTGTATTGGTTATATGAGATAGAGTGAATAGTTAAACAGCTTGAAAATATGTGTTCAAATCACGTATATTACATTCAAACTCCAAGTATATAAATTATGCTTGTACTTCAAAAATATTACAGATTCAGCCTTATCTTGCCTGTCTCTCTTCTGTGTATTTGAATGGACAAGGTCCTATACATAAGGGTCAGAGTAACTTAAGGTAAACATGGGAATGACAATAATATTGGCATCAACAAGGAATTTGGGTATACTATCATCAGATTTTCAATGGTATGCATAGACGGATGAAAAATTGGAGTGTGCAGTAGATTGAAGCCTGTCCATTAAAGTTTGAAGATTTGGTATCTTAATATAAAACGAGCATTGATTATATATATATATATGTGTGTGTGGCATGAAATACGTATATTGGAGATCATTTATCTTTTTTGCATGTGTGTGTTCACGCCTATTGGTTATATAAGATAGAGTGGATAGCTAAAGGGAGTTTTAAAGTCTGTCTTCAAATCCTATATATATATATATAATGTTTAAAATTGGCTGAATGGCTTTTGACAAACCGATATCTAAATAATTTATTCTTCTCCTTTTTAGTACTATTAAAAGTTCTTTTTTCGGTTAATCCAATAGACAACAGATACTGAAGTTTTAAAATTCTTTTGTACTATTATTGAATAAATAAATTAATATATTTAAAAAAAAAACTTTTTTTTTTCAGAATCTTCTTTCTTAGCTTTTAAAAAAAAATCAATAGATGAAAAATGGATGTTGTTACTCTTAATATGGGTGGGTTTCTTTTTTTCACTAGTAAAAAAAAATATTAATTCTTATTGTAGTGTGATATTCAAAAATCAGAATTATCAAAATTATTATTTATTTTAATTAATTTAAAATATTGTACTTATGGTATAAAGGTAGAACATTTATTTCCTTTCCTTTCAGATAATGGATTCAAACTCAAATCAAATACAGTTGAATAATTCCTCACAAATCATCCGGTTAATTAACTATCCAATAATGGTTATTAAATGGATATATAGTTATTCTTAGCTAGAGGGTAAAATTAAAATGGAAATCTCTCGAAACTTTCATCTTATGCATTTAAGTGTTAAGCCTAGCGAATCGTATCTTCTTTATCAGTGGTCCTCTATATTAGATAGATTTTTATCTGGCGGAAAGCTATTCAAAGTTTTTTACCCCCTAATATATATAAATAAAGATTTTATTGCAACCAATGCAAGGAAAAATTGAAATATTTGAATAGGAAATGGAAAACACCTTATTAAGCTAAATGAATCCCATACTCTTTGACAATATTTTTTATTAAAAAGATATTTTAAAAAAGTTTTTAAATAAAAAAGCATAAACTTTAAATTATTTGTTAGAAACAAAAATAAAGTTTATTGTAATAGGTGATAACTTTTACTTAAATGATTTGCTGGAGTCTTCTGTAATATTTAAAAGTTTTCATATTCACAAACTACTAAGTAAAATTTGAAAAATGTCACACAGTAAACTATAAATAGGAAATAATGACAATCAATCATAAAATTTATGTTAATGATCTATGACTACATTGATATCATTTTCATATCATTAAATTAAATCATCTTTTTTCAGATGATAAATTTTGCAAAGAAAGAAACAAAATTTTAAGTTTTTCTGAAACAATATTATAAAAAAGTCAACAAAAGATATTTTTTCCCTCACGTCAAAATATATCAGAAAATACTATGACAAATTAATTTCATCAACATGTAAGTAATTTCTCTTCGCAAATTTTTTTTTTGTAAAAAATGTCATCCAAATTGTAATAAAATACTGCATGAAAACTGTATTAACATCTATTAATTAAAATATCAACATACAAAATTATATAGCAAGAAAAACTAATATATGAAACCGTTTAAATAACCCATTACAGGGTATAGTTTCCACAAAAAAAACATTCACAGATAAAAAATAACTAATATTAAACAGTCTTTAAATAAGCCATTACAAGGTATAGGTTCCATCCAAAAACTCTTCACAGAGAAATAGAGGAAATAAGATAAAACAATATTAAACAGCCTTTAAATAACCCATTGCAGGGTATAGGCTTACAAATAAATAGAGGAAATAAGGCATGACTCATTAAGTTTTATAACTGATATGTCATGAATTATTTGAATAGATTTTCAATTTTGTTTTATCTTCCCCCTAAGAAAAATTGAATGTCTATATACCAAAAATAATTGAATGAATTATTGCTTGGTGTTCAAAATAAATTTAGGCATTGGAAGAGACAGAAGTAAAGATATGATTTATGAATCTTGATTGAAAAGATATATAATAATGCTTTAGGTTAAACTAAATAATATTAAAAAAATTATTATGCAAATAGAAATAATGAAGAGTAGAGATGAGGAAAAATCCAAAGTAAAAAAGGGCATCCACTGAAAATAAAACAGAATTTCATTATATTTTGACTAACTGGAAATATGCATTTCAAGATTTAAACCACCAAATATCACATGATCACCATTTCCTATGCTTGTTCATAATTGTTATTAAAACAGGCAAAACTACCCATACAGTTGTGTCACTAGTGCAAGCCAGAGTAATCAATGGATGCCAGAAGGCTTGTGCAAAAATCCTTATCTAGTATCTATTCATCCAATATTCCAGACTAGTTTCTGGCTTGTGGCCTTCATCAGTGAAGAGCTTTGGAGTTGAGAGCACTGCACCTAGATCATTCCTATCTAGTGCCTAGTCATCCAATATCCCCAAACTAGTTTCTGATTTGTGGCCTTCATCAGTGAGGAGCCTTGGATCTGAAAGCACTGCACCTAGGAGCCTTGGATCTGAAAGCACTGCACATAGATCTTAGGATTTACATGTAGTGCTCTCAGATCTAAGGCTCCTCACTGATGAAGGCTACAAATCAGAAACTAGTCTGGGGATATTGGATGAGTAGGCATTAGGCAGGGATTTTATGCACAAGCCTTCTGACATCCATTGATTACTCTAGCTTGCACTGAGTTGCACTACTGTATGGAGAGTTTTGCCTGTTTTCATTTCCAAGATTTATAATGTTCTTAAAAGCTTTAGTAAAAGAAGTGAACATTGATTAGGACATGTAAAAATGTATTGATGCAAAGTTAGAAAGTGAAAAGTTATTAAGAAAGCCAATATTAATAGCTGATTTCTGTAATTTTCAAAGGCAGATATAAACTAGAACTTGTGAATTATTTTAAAATATTAACAGACTTTGAGATTTCAACAAAATCAATAAAAAATAATTGATACTTTATTGAAAGCTGCTTCATAAATAGTTGAAACATAAAAATATTTTTTTGTTGGATAAAAGCAATAAATAACTAAAGTTTGAAAAAGCAAGATAAAAAGAATAGAGATGATTTTAAAATCATCCTGTGAGATGGGCAGATTAGTAACTGATTTGTGGAAATGGATGGTGTTACAAAAAGTTATAAAAGGATGTAAAGAAGTTATTCTATTAAATCAAATGAGATCAAAGTGCAGCAGATATCAGTAGCTATAAAATTAAAAGTGATAGGATTGGTCATCAAACTATGGCCTTCAAT
Source organism: Epiperipatus broadwayi (assembly GCA_028023455.1). Lineage (NCBI taxonomy): Eukaryota > Metazoa > Onychophora > Udeonychophora > Euonychophora > Peripatidae > Epiperipatus > Epiperipatus broadwayi. The sequence continues at coordinate 29,976 of JAQFVV010013478.1, read as the reverse complement.
TTTCAATCAGATAAAGAGCAAGGTCAGGTGAATAAAAAGGAATATCAGCAATATTTGACAACTCATCTTAGTTGTAAGCTTGAATTTATAAAAAAGCAAATAAACTAGGGATCAGTGATGTAAGAGTACCATATGAGCCTCACCTAAAACAATTTGTGTTTCTTTGTGAATTTAACTGTGCCTATATCGAATCAACAAATATAAATAACTTACACCTATCTTAAGCTTTTCATGTATCAGCTATATATATATAGACTAGTTAGTATTAAAAGAATAATTCTAAAAATGAATAATTCTAGTTTGTTTATACACACACATAAATAAAATGTTTCTAACTAATAGTATTTTTTTTGTTAATATAAAACTTGACATTTGACAAAGCCTTAAGTCAACATTGCATTTTTATCAGTTGAAACAAAGGAAATAAATGTTTGGGGTTCATTACAAATTGTATATGTTAAACAATAGAGAGCATGAGCATGATTATGTGATATGCTTGCTGAAATTAATCCAGTATAAAAATGAACTAATATTGTTATAACAATAATCTTCTATTTAGTTATCAAGGCAAGAACTACGTTTGTAAATTCAAATGTGTTCGAATTTAGAACACATTTAAGAAAAATTAAAAAAAAGAAGATTCAATATTTTAAAATCTGCTTCAAGTAATTAATTTACTGCCTTTGAATATTATAAAGAACTATAAAAAAATAATCATTGTAATTAACAAGGTTATAAAAGTTATCAACGTCTTCGAAATGAATTTACAAAATATATATTTAAGAAGACAAAAATTTATAAAGATGTTCTGTGGCTAGATAATTTATGCCAGGGATTTCTACTGATGTTTTAAACCTGAACATGTAAATTTATTCCTACTTAATCAATGCCTAAAATATAATCGTCATAATTCTCATTTAAAAAGCTCCTTTAATATTGGAGTATTATATTGAAGAAGATGTTAAATATTTTACTACATAAATATTTAAAGAATGAATATCTGAATTGCCTCTTCGAAGGATGATCAATGAACTTTACGTTTCAACATTCATCATCATTTTATTTCATCTAAGGAGGGATATAAAACCATATTCTTTCTCATCTTGGATTACTTCATTGTATAATTTAAGAACTCTTAAACTTTATTTCCTTTGTGGATAATTATATTTACTTAGAAAAATTACTTCGTATATTAAAGTGGAGAACTGATAAGATGAACACTTTATTTTTTTTTATTTATTTAATAAAATTTAGATGTAGACATTTTGATATATACTCTGATGGAAATGACAGCTGATTAAGGTAAATGTTTTTAAATTATTTCAATTTGGAAGTACGTTTTATTATATTCCAAATTGAATCTTACATGACAATTAACATAATATATTTTTAAACATACATAACTAATATCAGAATACATTCTATTATTAATCTAGTGGGAATGGATGTTATCGTATATAAACATACAACACACACTGAATTATTTTAATGACACAATATGTAGATTTATAATGTGTCATGTGTATTTATTATACGCATGGTTTTAAATTATATATATATATATGTGAATGATTACATTATTATTATTATTATTATTTTTTGAATATTAAATAATTTATTAGTGCATATAAGCACAGATTATAATTCTAAATTTTAATGTTTTTATGTGATAATATTTTGTTTTTTATTACTGATTAAAATGTGTTAAACTTGATTTCAAAATTAAACAGGTCTCGTTTGTTTATTTTATTTAGTTGTTTTATAAAACCAATATTTATAAATATACATACTCATGCATATATATGTTAAATCAACTTAGTGATTTAATATTATATATAGCTTATATTAAATTTATTATTACTATGGGATATTTGTGGAAATGCCTGAAGAGAGTCGATTGCAAATTTCTACTCTGAGCTCGAATTCCGAGAGTAACGAGGTTATTATTAGAGGAGTGAATTGGATTGTATTTTAAATCACATCATCCATGGCATTCTATAAGAAGACTCAAAGTCCGACTATAGCTAGATGCGACTTCCTCGAGTCCTGAAAAGGATCGTCCCGTTATAGTGAGGAAAGTATTTATATTTAATTTAATGTGTACAGTATGAAATGTATTTTTATTTATTTATTATACTTTTAATATCCTTCTCATATTGAAATTACAAAAGGGATATTCTTACTTTTTGATGAAATAAATTGTGAAATTATATGGAAGGAGAAACTATTAATTTTATTTATGTTAATGCTTAAGCTGTATTGTGGGCAGATTGATTCATCAGCCAGATATTGCCAAAACTATAATATAGTAAATAGTAATTTTATTTCTGCTGGTGGACTATAAATTAAGATTGAATCAAGATTTAATAAAATGTCAAAAATATGACATATAATTATTAAAGCTGTATAACACACACCTTTACAACCATGATATATTTATAGGCAAAATAAGAGTCATAGATCACATGATCCTATCTCTTAAGCTTGTAAGTTATAAACAATGAGGATTGCCAATTCCTCTACAAGCTTTGTGATAAATGCTTAGCCAGAGCCAGCACTTAAAATATCTCTGTCAGGAACCCATTCCCAAACCCCTGACCAATGGTTTTGTGCTTTGGCACTCCTCAGAGAGGTGTCAGGGTAGGTTCAGACACTAGATCTAAAAATACCAACCCAAAGCCAAGCAATTATGTACAAGTTATCTATTGAGTGGAAAATCTGAAATTTTAAGACATCTACATGTCTTCAAACCCAGCTATCCAACTCAAATAGCTATATGGGGCTGATAGATCTTTAGCCATACCATATATTTATAATTATTTTCATTATTTATATCATTTACTTTAATAAATATATTGTTGATTAATTATTAGCCTTTTCTAATTTTATTTTCATTTTTAGATAAAAAAATCTTTTTCACATGTTTAATTAACAGAAGTTAATGTATATGACAACCATTCTAGTATTGATGCTTTCTGCAAGCTAAAACTTGAAGTAATAATGTAAATAATTAGTAGAAACATGGAATGCTCCAAATTAAGATTTTTAGGATGGCCATTTATTAGAAGATAGTGCTCAGTACCATCATCTTTGCTAAATAGCCAATCTATATAAAACCTATTTTCCACAGATTATATTCTTTTCAAGCATTTTAGAATAAGATGATGTATCTGGAAGTGTAATCAGTATTCAGAAACAACTCTGTGATGAAATTTAAACAGGGCAGAATATTTGGAATTAATAACTTAAAATGAAATTCCATTATGTTATGTGATATAATTAAATATTTTGAACTTAGCAAAAGAGTTAAGTATGTTTAACTTAAACAGGCTAATTCTCCTTACATTTAGTATACCAAAGTAGTGAGTAATTTGTAAAGTTGATTAGAATAATCTTATACAAGCTTGTAAGTTGCCAGTTCAGCTACTCACATCATTTTGGCTGCCAACCATGTGTCGTAATCATCATATAGTCAATTTCTTTGAGAAGAGTTTTTTAAGGTAGACATTTCCTTCCATTACAATACTATAAATTGAAAAACTATTAAAAATAATATAATAGTAATGTAATCATTTTTTATAAAATGAAAGTAAGATGCTTATGATGATCAAGTATTAGACATAATTTCATTTAGTTTTGTTAATACAAAAATATTGTATATTTATAATTTTAGAAAGTTTGGAAATTTCCAGAGATGCACATAAATAGTTTAAATAGATAGTCCAATAAAGATAATGGTGTTCAATGTAAAATATTAGTATAATATGCACATAAAAAGAAGTACATAAATTTAAAAGAAGTACAAAAAGGCATTGAGTGAGAACCATTATTATAAGATGCTATTAAATTTGAGATAAAAATCAAATTTTGAGAAAATAAATGGCTAATTTAGCCCAAGAGATTAAAAAAGAAATTCATGAAAAAATATTTAAAATAATTACTCACTATTTCCAAAACAAATGTATAGATTAAATGTATACTATGTTCTTTACTGAAAACTTTTTCAGTTTTAAAATAATCACATAAATAAACACACTAAAGATTAATTGCTACTAATTTCTATCTCCTGATATAAATTATAGCATTTACAATTGCACATCAACTCTCACACAGTAATGTATGTTAATAAGTAATTCACAAATCAATGTTATAGAGCTTAAAAATATTACCAAACTATCAAAAATATAAAGGTAAAATTGATCTTTATGTGTGATTACTAGGTACTGTAAAACAATCCATATGTAAGCATTTTAAACAAGGAGACTCTTCAACAGATGCAAAATAGTTGAGAACAATTTTTATAAATATGCACTGCAAATGAAAATTAAAACTAATGTAAAAACATCATTGATAATTATAGAAAATCAAGTGCCTAACCCCCCAAAAAAAATTAATAGTAAAGTTAAACTACAAATTAAGACATTCTAAGTATAATTAGTAAAAAATATTTGAAAAAAAAATATCCATTTATCTAAAGTGAATTATATAATATCTATATGATCAAATAGAGAACCTTCAAAAATATCTCAATAGAGCAATTATAATATCATAAAATAACAAAACAAATGCATACTTTATAATATTCATAATGTTTTATTGATATGTTTAAAAGTGCTTAAACTATATGCATATACATAGATCATTTAAACTCTTTTTTAAAAAAAAATATTTTAAAACTGTTAAAAACAATATAGAATAATTAAATAGTCAGATATATACTAATACATATGTAATAGGAATAGTGAAAAGAGAGAAGTTGAACAGAATTATAATGAAACAGGTATTATATTTAAGAACTGAATGTTATGAGTTAAGAGCAGCAAAATGTTCAATGAAAAGCTTATTATCAAACTAGATAATTTCTATGTTAATTAATAATTATCTATCTAGAGGACTCTTCAATATCATAAATCATAATGTCAGTATGTGTAGGCCAAAACTATAAATAATAAAAATATTCTGTAACAGGTTTATGAAATATAATATTTGTAGGAGTGTTAATAAAAATCTTAATGTAATTATTATTTTTATTTGTTTATTTAATTATATTATATCTGAAGGTGATCAGCATGCAAAAAATTGAAAAGTAGTGACAGATATAAAACATCTAAACAGAAATAATTATAAATAATAATAATAGCAATGTAATGATTCCAATATCTGGGCTATAAATCTATATGATAATTCTTTCTCTTAATAATTTATCTATTATATATATATCAAAGTTTATTTATTATTTAAAAACTCAATAAATATTGCACTAATCATGATGAATCTTACATGATTTTCTTTCTTTTTGTTTGGGGAATTATTTAAGCTATGGTTTTTTGCTTGATGACTCTTACTTGTAAAGTAATTTAAAAAATGTACTCCCACTGTGAACAAAGCTTTGGATATTAGCAGTGACCTCTAGGAGATTTTTCATCATCTAAATGTAATATTTCAAATCACTGAAAAAATTGTTGATGGGGCATAAGTAACAAACAAATGAACATTTAAATTTATATAAGGATATTAAAAATATATATGAATGATTATTTAAAATATTGTAGCGAACTGATCGCTAATTTATTATGAACACTGCTATTATTTTTAAAAATAAGTAATTTAGAAAAACCGTGTCTGAGAGATTGATCATCTGCCTGAAAATATGTTAAAGGAATTATGTAAAAAATTGAATATCAGCAATAAGAGTTACAGAATAATGCAAATATTTCAATAAAAATTAAAAAATTTGCAGTCAACACCAAACTAAATACTAGAGCTGTAAAACAAATAATTCAGGAATATTTAAATTAAAGATAGCTCTATTGTGTATAAGTTGCATATAATCCTTTATCAATTATCATTGATGCTTTCCTTTACACTTATATAATATTTACTAAAGCTATAAATCTCAAGAATATGCATGTGAAAATGAGAAGGTAAGGACCTCTACATCTATAAATTTGAGAAATTTGTTTGTTAAAATATGGATTTTTGCTTTATAGTTCTTAGTTGTTTTAAAAAAATGATAATTTTCTTCTAATGTGAGCAAAGCTAGTTAATAATTATTAATGCAGTTATCTGAAGTGATTGGTGCTGAAGTTGCCAATCCAGGAAGTTTAACAAACTATTACTTATAAACACTTACCTGCCATTCTTGGTCTGCATTTTATAGCCATACGGTAACTATCAACAGCTTCTTGATAACGATGCTGTTCTTGAAGAAGCAAACCCCTAAAAAAAGATAAACAAACATTTATCCTGCTAAAAAGTAAAAAACGGTATGTAATCTATAAAATGTAAAAGTATTCTATTATATAGTAAAGCCTTCTACAATAGTTTGCCTTCTCCATAGAGAAGAAATGAAAAAAAAAAGAACTACTTAATCATCTGACAAATTGATGGCCAGTGAAGATTTGGGTGTTTTCCATCCTTGTTTTATTTTACAGTTGAATAAGAATAACTTTTTCAGATCCAAATTGGATATGTAATAAGAGGCTAACATGAGCTGATAACTGAAAAATCCTAAGCCTTATTGAAACTTGAAATATTTTTTATGCTTTACATAGTTAGTATTCTAATCTGTATCATCAACAAAGTAAGCTGAAATGCTAACTGTACACCAAGAAATTATTTATAAATAATATTTACATTCAAACATGTAAAATTTTGCTAATGAGCCCAAGTCTTCCCAAACTTTCTATAAAATGTCAGTATTTTGAAAATGAATAAAAGAACTGATGCTTATGTATTAGACCTGCTGCTCATGTTTGAGATGGCAGAATGCCATATCTTTCTCCAGTGGGGGAAGGGGCGAAGGGTGTTTGCAAGAGCAGAGAGCCATAGTTGTTACCTTTTAATATGGAATTCTGCCACCACAAACACTCTCTCCCCCAACTGGAGAAAGGTATGGCATTCTGCTGTCACAACCATGTGCAGCAGGTCTAATGCATAAGTACCAAAAAAATGAATAGTTCTATTGACTCAGGGTTTCTGAAGTGATGGAAATCCTTGAACCTTGAACTTCAGAGTTTGCAACTTTACCATTGTACCAAACTCTAAATGGATGGGTTTTAACTGTTATCTATTTATAAAATGTTTCTCACTGATTGCATAAGATTGTTCCCACAGCGATAACAGGAATTCAGTTAAAGCAAATATAACTTATGTAATCTTTTAATATATGATTTTTTTCTACAGTATAGGCTTTTTCATACCTGCACTCCAATATGTAATATATATGTGGGGTTTGATCTCAGACTTTCGCACGACCTTCAGTATGAGATAGCGTGGGTAGTTGAGGTCGTGCATAATCTTTTGATAAATTGAATGATTTAAGTGATATTTTACAATTAAGTTGTTTACTTATTTATGTCCTGTTATTCATCCTTTTATTATTATTCATATTACTTCCATTATGTTTGTCCAAATATAATAAAACTTTTAATAAAAGCACTGAGAAGTTAATAGAAAGTCTGGCAATATAATTAAAAAAGAATAGTTTTATAATATAACGAGAATAATGTTAAATATGCTTAGCCTAATTTAAAAAAAAAAAAAAAGATCAGAAATATTTAATCGATTCAAGTTTACTAAAAAAAATAAAAAAAACAACAACTAATTTTATGTACATGTTATTTTATAGAATACACATTTAAAAATCTTGCAAATATAGAATCATAAAGAGATTATATTTTTTTAATATAATAAATGCTTTTATTTATTATCAAATAAAAACTCAGAAAATGATTGTTCATTCAAATACAACAGGGGAAGGGTTTTGTATTTAACTTGAAGACAAAGTGGAGACTGGGAGCAGAAATGAATTTAGCCAATCCCTTGTTATAAAAAGTAGGGGTTGACTTAATTACTTTCTGCCATCTTCCCCACCCTTATAAAAACCGCAGTTGTAGTTAAATAAATAATTATTTTCTGACTTTTTGTTGACAATAAATAAAAACAGATATTACATATAAAAAATATCTATTACTTTTAAGTTATTTTTGCCGAATGTTTCAAAGTAAAATTGTGCACATTAAATAAAGATTGATTAAAAAATAGTTTTGTTTATGAAAGCATTTTAAAAAAACAACAACTGTTCTAATAAAAGAAAAACTGTTACAATTAACGATTTGTTTTTAATTCAATTCTTTTTATAAAAAAAAAAAAAACATTTGAAATTTAATATCAGTGGTATTTGTAATTTGATCCAACAACCTATCTAAAGCTAAAAACTACAGAACCTGATTAAAATATTGCATTGTTAGTAAGTTACATTAAAAGTACAAAACTGGAACAAATTATATTGAATATAACAATATTACACATTGATTTGAATTAAAATTTTACTTAAATATACCATCCAACCAACAAACAACAGAGATTCTGTCAAGCGTTGGTGGCCGAGTGGTTAGCACAGCTGCGTTACAAGCAGTTGTCCCTGGTTTCGCTTTCCGGCTGACGCTTTGACACATAAGAAAAAAAAAACAGAGATGCTAAATTAAATAAAACCATTTAAAAATATAAAATTTATTGTTACAAAAAAAAAAAAAACAGAAAAAAAAAGTTATATACAATACATATGAATAATCTGGGTATAAACATGTATTTGTTATTTTTAAGGTGCTTGTAAACATTTTCTGGATTTCAAAAGCTAACTAACTCATTAACACCTACGAAGTAACTTTGTTTGGAATAGAATCAATAAACCTACAGCTTTCATTTGCTTGATCTCCTGCTGCTATGTGTACTTCTACTTTGACAGTTTTGCCTTCATTTTGATGCCAAAAACTGGAACTAAAAATATTAATTTTTTAAGTTTAAAAAAATATCAGAAGTTAAAAGTCTAAATTCAAAATAAAGTACAAAGGATACAAACAGACCCAATAACCAACATTACTGATAGTAATTTCTTTGTGGGATTAATTGTAAACTCATTTATTATTGTTAGCACTAAGAAAAAATATTGTATATTTTCTATACTTTATTTAAATATTTAATATTATTTTTACAAACATGTAATAATTATTTAAAAACAGTATATGTGATTATAATTTAATTTTTGTTGAATATCTTTTCTTTTTAAAAATACAAATTAAAGAAATTCACTACAATGATAAAAAAATTTATGAGTAACAGTTTGTTAAATGCAGTCGTATGGGATATTGTGGTATTTTCATTATCACAAAGACGATTTTAGAAAAAAAATTGCATTTTGCAAATGAAACTCATTTAACAAAGATTTTTTTAATTTTATTTTTTCACCACAAATACAAAATAATAGATACTTTTTTTAAAAAAAAAATTAACGGCTTTTATTTACTATGCACTGTAAAGGAAAAAAAAGTTTCCTCGACCAACTTTGGTGTTTTTAGATTTAAAATTGAAATAAGAGCATGGGGGAGGGGATTCAGAAATTAATTAAGTTAATCCTTTGTTTTAAAAAATAGCGATTAACTTAATTAATTTCTTGACTTCCATGCTTTTATTTCAAGTTAAATCTAAAAATATCAATTGTGGTTGAAGAAACATTTTTTTTTCTTTTAGTACACAGTAAATAAAAGCATTTAATGATAATAAAACTTATCTCTATTATTTTTAACTTTTTAATATTGGCACAGTAAATCAAAATGTAAAACTATATTATACTTTAAATCAACTTGACACTTAAAGTTAATATATATTGTGACATGCACATCTACAGTCTATAGATAAATAAATAAACAAAGCAATTAGAAATCATTTATGTTTAATAAATGAATTCAAATTTAGAGTGAATGCAGAGTGGATATATGATTTATTTAATTCCAAATAGATTATTAAGTTTATCATTCTGAATGACAATAATAGACTTTGTTAAGATTATAAAGAAAAAAAAGGAATACATTGTTGCCAAGTAATGAAAAAAACTCAGAAGGAAAAGAACACACAAACTTTGTTTTTCTTCAGAAACATTTTATTTCATCTGCTTTCCTTTAATATTATATGAATTTTGAGATAAGTTATAATGTACTTTGAATAGAGGTTTTTGTGAGTTCTCTTCAGTTAGTATCTGCAAGAATAAATGAAATGGATAACAATAAATATTATGTTAAACCATTAAAAGCCATTGAATCTTTGGATTTGAGATGAATAGTAGTGTTTAATAAAAATGAATAATTGGACACCATCTAGTGATAATGCTCATGGGAGATATACACCATCACTTAACATCATGGCATTGTTATGTAAAATCATCATGGAAAATGAAACCATAATTGGAGATTGTTAAAGATATCCACCTTCATGATAATTTCTGAAAATTCCTTGCTAAATTAACTGTTACTTTATTTTCAATATATTTAAAAAGAATAATAATAATAATACTCTAATAGATATCTATTTAACATTATTCAATACAAACTTATTAAATATATTAAGTAAATAAGACTTAAATTGATTACTGACAGTAATATTTTTAGAAAATAAATCAAAATTAAAAATTTAGTTAACATTTAAGTTTTCATTTTGAACATATATAATTGTGATGAAAGCTTTACTTGATCTAAAAGATATAAAAAATATTTAAAAAGAAATTTTTTATTGCGTGAAAAGATTGTATGTACTTACCCTCTTTTGTAATTATGAATATGTATGATTAATAATCTTTAAGTTCTAGATCACAACTTAGCAATGGTAATCTATTATGAATAAATTATGAATTTAATTTTGTGTTATTATCTTAATAAATTTATATCACCATTTGATTTACCTATTCTACAAATTATTTTATTTTAAAAGTATTGATTCACATATTCCAAACTATGCATTCATTAGATAATAAAGCATTTATTTATTAAATTTTTTATGAATGTTATATATAGAGTAAGTTAAAAACAAACTCTTATGAAGCTTCAAAAATACCCTCAACCTCAGACCGCGGTTTCTGCCTCTAGCGTCATCAGTGAGGTGCTAGGGAATAAAAATACTAGAACTAGTCCAGCATTTTATCAATGCCTAACTATTGAGAAGAAAATCTGAAACTTTCAGACATTTAAATGTCCAAAAATCCAGCTATCTAACTCAAATAGCAGTATGGGACTGAAACTAAGTTCAGATCCACCATATATTAATAGCTCTAGCAATATAAAATCGCCAAAGCATTAATAGCAAAAAAACTAAAATTAAATTGATAAAAAATCAAGTCAGATGACCTAATTTTAATAAAGCTCCTATTTACAAATGTTATATATAGAGTAAGTTAAAAACAAACTCTTATGAAGCTTCAAAAATACCCTCAACCTCAGACCGCGGTTTCTGCCTCTAGCGTCATCAGTGAGGTGCTAGGGAATAAAAATACTAGAACTAGTCCAGCATTTTATCAATGCCTAACTATTGAGAAGAAAATCTGAAACTTTCAGACATTTAAATGTCCAAAAATCCAGCTATCTAACTCAAATAGCAGTATGGGACTGAAACTAAGTTCAGATCCACCATATATTAATAGCTCTAGCAATATAAAATCGCCAAAGCATTAATAGCAAAAAACTAAAATTTTACAAATAAGAGTTTGTTTTTAACTTACTCTATATATAACATTTGTAAATAGGAGCTTTATTAAAATTAGGTCATCTGACTTGATTTTTTATCAATTTAATTTTAGTTTTTTGCTATTAATGCTTTGGCGATTTTATATTGCTAGAGCTATTAATATATGGTGGATCTGAACTTAGTTTCAGTCCCATACTGCTATTTGAGTTAGATAGCTGGATTTTTGGACATTTAAATGTCTGAAAGTTTCAGATTTTCTTCTCAATAGTTAGGCATTGATAAAATGCTGGACTAGTTCTAGTATTTTTATTCCCTAGCACCTCACTGATGACGCTAGAGGCAGAAACCGCAGTCTGAGGTTGAGGGTATTTTTGAAGCTTCATAAGAGTTTGTTTTTAACTTACTCTATATATAACATTTGTAAATAGGAGCTTTATTAAAATTAGGTCATCTGACTTGATTTTTTATCAATTTAATTTTAGTTTTTTGCTATTAATGCTTTGGCGATTTTATATTGCTAGAGCTATTAATATATGGTGGATCTGAACTTAGTTTCAGTCCCATACTGCTATTTGAGTTAGATAGCTGGATTTTTGGACATTTAAATGTCTGAAAGTTTCAGATTTTCTTCTCAATAGTTAGGCATTGATAAAATGCTGGACTAGTTCTAGTATTTTTATCTCCCTAGCACCTCACTGATGACGCTAGAGGCAGAAACCGCGGTCTGAGGTTGAGGGTATTTTTGAAGCTTCATAAGAGTTTGTTTTTAACTTACTCTATATATAACATTTGTAAATAGGAGCTTTATTAAAATTAGGTCATCTGACTTGATTTTTTATCAATTTAATTTTAGTTTTTTGCTATTAATGCTTTGGCGATTTTATATTGCTAGAGCTATTAATATATGGTGGATCTGAACTTAGTTTCAGTCCCATACTGCTATTTGAGTTAGATAGCTGGATTTTTGGACATTTAAATGTCTGAAAGTTTCAGATTTTCTTCTCAATAGTTAGGCATTTTATCAATGCCTAACTAGTTCTAGTATTTTTATTCCCTAGCACCTCACTGATGACGCTAGAGGCAGAAACCGCGGTCTGAGGTTGAGGGTATTTTTGAAGCTTCATAAGAGTTTGTTTTTAACTTACTCTATATATAACATTTGTAAATAGGAGCTTTATTAAAATTAGGTCATCTGACTTGATTTTTTATCAATTTAATTTTAGTTTTTTGCTATTAATGCTTTGGCGATTTTATATTGCTAGAGCTATTAATATATGGTGGATCTGAACTTAGTTTCAGTCCCATACTGCTATTTGAGTTAGATAGCTGGATTTTTGGACATTTAAATGTCTGAAAGTTTCAGATTTTCTTCTCAATAGTTAGGCATTGATAAAATGCTGGACTAGTTCTAGTATTTTTATTCCCTAGCACCTCACTGATGACGCTAGAGGCAGAAACCGCGGTCTGAGGTTGAGGGTATTTTTGAAGCTTCATAAGAGTTTGTTTTTAACTTACTCTATATATAACATTTGTAAATAGGAGCTTTATTAAAATTAGGTCATCTGACTTGATTTTTTATCAATTTAAATTTTTTATTCACCAAATAAAATGCTTATCAATGCATAGGCTTATTGATGCCTTCTAAACTCATGAGTCTATAATGATGTAAGTTGAGATTATTATAAACACATTTGTGATGCATGAACAGTAATTTCCAATCATTATCTTAGTCCTATCTATTACAATATATATCATTAGATATTTCTGTTATAGGTTATAATGTATATCCCTTATGTATATATCATATTTAGTACATCTACATATTAATATAAGAATACAATTGATTAAAAATATGAAATATTATATTAAGTAAAATGTGTTTGTGCCATTACTGCTTTTGATTGTAAATGAATTTCCTTTAATATATATAATTTTACTTTAAATTAATTTCACCCTTATAGTATATATTTATCACTAGAGATTTCTGCAGTAAGTTAATAGATGTAAATATAATATTTAGTAAGTATACTTAATTATATATAATCAAAATTGCCCCCAAATTCACAACTAAACCAAACTAGCCAAAGAAAGTAAACTTTAAAACACAGCCAATGGTTTCACTGCTATGAGCAGATTTGTGTAAAGGATTACAAGATAAAAACAAATTCATACTAAATATTGTCTACAATTACACTTACATCCCATACATCCTTAATATTAAAAGAACTTTTAATAAATTAATTGCTTCAGAATAAATTTTTAGTAATAAAAATTCTTTAATTCTGTTTATTTTATTTCTTTCAAAGAAGACAAGCTTAGCCTCAACAAAACTAATAGTGTGACCGTTATCTTTTTCATGGATACATAAAACAGAATTTGGATATAAATGAAATTGTGGATAATATTTAGTATAAATTTATTATCTTGTAATCAAATCCTTTATACTTGAGAAATCCACTTGTACCAATGAAACAACTGGTTATATTTTAGATTTTATTTTCTTTGACTAGTTTGTTTAGTTGTGAATTTGGATTAATATTGATTATTTTATTGACAAGACCAGTAACTAACTTTTTTATTTAAAAATGATTGACATTTTATCTTTTTATTTAAAAAAAACACAAACATTTGTTTAAAAATTTAACTAAACTATATTATAAATAAACTTTCTTATTATTTAAATGAAGCTTACAATTACAAGTAAAAAAATTGTGAGAACTACTTAAAACAATGAAGCTCCCTCCCTCTTTTATATCTAAGAAACTAAGTCATCTTTTTAAAATATTAATGTTTCCAATCACTTTCATAGAGATTTTAAACAAATGTACAAAATTTTAACAAAGTATATTGAACTTAACTTCATTAAATCTCAATTTTAAAATGTTATTAAATTGAAAGAAAAAAATTCTCTATACCATCCTCTTGCAAGGTCTTACTTAAAACAAATAAAAGTTCTAAGAAGAATTTTTAAATTTCAAATCACAAAATATTCAACATATTCCCACCCACTGTTCCATATCTAAGAAATTAAGTGACCTATTGGCAAATTAGTGTCCCATATGAATTAGCCAGATATTAATTAGTTATATATCAAATTTCAAACAATTCTGTTGAATTTAAATCTAAATAACCTCAATTTTAAAATTTCATTCTAACTTAAATAAGATCAAAAAATAAAAGATTAAAAGTTTACAAACAGACCAAACAAACAGATTTTTCAACTTCCATAAAAAGATTTTAAAAAGTAATTGTTCTAATTACATACTTCACTTTATTTCTCTTTATATATTTTTCTATATTTGCAAAGTTAAAATGTAATTTTTAGGTTTTTTTATTTATAAATTTATATTTCTAACAAATCAGGCTGATTTAATGAATTCTAATATAAAATAGAGGTTTAAATACTAAAATTAAATGATGAAAGTTTACAAAAATTACTACCAAATGACAAAGAAAATGTCAACATGTTGAATGCTAATCTTTAAATAATTATATACATTATTTATTTTTTTAAAAAAGTCATTTTCAAATAATTATTTTTGTGTATAATATTTCTGTAAATATAATTTTCACTACATTATTCTCATTCAAGGTAGTGATTGGTTTCTATCTGCTTCCGACACTTAGTGAAGGCATGTAATCATAAACATATGACCAAAGATATGTGAAAAAGATATATGATCTCCAAGATGCACATTTCATGCTGAGCCAGCACTCATCAGTTGGTCTAGATCACAATCTCTTACACATAACTTTAATATTGTTCAGTACATATAGATAGGCAATTATTACAGTTTAATTGATGTGTGAACAATGAGGATTGCCAATTCCCCTACAAGCTTTGTGATAAATGCTTATCCAGAACCAGCACTTAAAATATCTCTGACAGGAACCCCTCACCAAACCCCTGACCCTGGTTTCATGCTTTGGCACTCCTCATAGAGATGTCAGGGGTTCCTAACAGTGATATTTTAAGTGCTGGCTCTGGCTAAGTATTTATCGCAAAGCTTGTAGAGGAACCGGCAATCCTCATTGTTTATAACTTACAAGCTTAAGAGATGGGGTCATGTGATCTATGACTTTTAATTGATGGGTGCTCTCACAATTTTACCCAAACCACTTAATGAAAATGTATTCATAATTTTTATTAAGATGAAAGATTACCCACTTAGTCCCTCCTCATTAGATGAGAGATTAAACACTTAATGAATAATATTTCTGTAATGTAATTTTTGCTACACTACTATCATGCTAGGTAAGGGCTGTTTTCCATTTGCTTTTAATAGCTTTTCATAAGTCTTTGATCATATGTCTAGGAATACAGCTCTCCACAACATGTTAAAAATGAATAGAAATCAGTCCCTACCTTACATGAGAATGGATAGTGAAAATTGCACTATAGAACTATTATTCATTAAGTGGGTAATCTTCAGTCTAATGAATAACTATTAACAATTCTTAGTATTTTGATATGCATATTGGATGGATCATTAGTTAGATCATTAAAATTAAAATCTGGTAAATTTCTTAAACCACTCCTTTATTTATTTGATATTGATTTTTTATTTTTAAATGCTCATCCAGATCTTTTTGTACTTCAGAATTTGTATCAGCCATTTTATTTCTTGCACCATTGTTTTTTTTTTACATGAATATTTGAGAATTTATCCAAAAATAACTGTCTTTTGCTTTTCATATGCAGTTGGTATACTAATAAAAATTACATATAGTTTTGTGTATAGCCCCAGTAGCTAAGTGATAAAGTTTCATACAGATTTGATGCAAAATAGTATGTATAATAATAAAGAAACAAAAATTATGTATAGTATAAAGAAGTTAAAAAGAATTTATAACATAATGAATTTATAGTTTAAAAATTACAATGATAATTTATATATGAAATTCCCTAGAAAATAAATATAAAACTGAAATGGATCCTATAATGATTATGGATCATTGAAAAATTAGAGATATTGTCAAATGTTTGTGTTAAAAAAAAAGAGTAGACAGCAAAGTAATAAACATAAGAGTTAGTAATAAAAATTTATAGTATATAGTATGGCAAATAGATTGTGTAAATGTTGTATCGGTTAAAAAAATGGATTTATTAAGTTTAATAAGAAAAAAGCCATATTTAATGACTCCAGAAAAACAAAAGAGAAGAAAATATAAATAAAGTTTAATTCTAGAAATGTTATTTTATGTAGAGAGCAATGAAAGTAGATTGCTTAAAGATAAAGTAAATGTGAAATGAATTAAATTAGCAAATGAATGTTACATTAAAATATTTGTGAAAAAGATAACATTTTATATATAAAGCAGAACGAAACGTGTAAAACTGATTAAATAAAATGATAAAGAAAAATTGCACAATGGAGATCAAAGAACTACTTGCAGTAAAAAAAAAAACACAGCTGTGCAAATAAAAATGTGTTGGAAATAGACTGATTTTTATCATAGGAAATTTAGGGCAGAAACAGAAAATGATAAGAAAAAGAAAAGAAGATTGCAATCACTAATAAGATCAGGATCAGATATGAAAAGATTGGCATATATAAATAACGAGTGCAGAAGGAATGGAGCATGCGATGTTTGTGGTTTTGTGCTGTTGTTATATATATTTGTCTGGAGTAAAAAAAGATCCAGGGGGAAAGCAGTCTGGAAAGAGGAGAACCTTTTCCGCAGTGAAGGAATTGATCACAGAAACTGAGCTGCTGTAGGTACCAAAAACTGATTAGAGCAACAAACAGATCGCATGGATCCTATTTTATTTTCATTTGCCTGACTGGTTCTATAGAAATGATCAGAAAAGAACTGTATTAATCAACTTGTGAATATGGTAAATTAGCTGTTAAAATAATATTGACAGAGTTAGAATAGAATATAATTAATGATGAACATTAGTGAGAATTGAAAATACTAATCAATGGAAGAGTAGATTTTATTGATCATGTTTGTAAATACTTAAAATGTTACCTGTCCTTTATATATATGGTTTATGTTGTTTAACGATTAATAAATGTTAATTAATTATTATTATCGTTAATTTCTCTTAACTTACTTTTTCTTTCATTTAACTTGTTGGTATTCATATAAATTCATTTTAGAATGCACAACAAAAAGAAATAAAAAGAAGTGACCAATTAATAAAATAATAAACCAAATTGTATATAAAAAAAGAGAAACAAAAAATAAAAAAATAGAAAATATATAAACATATATAAAAATACAAAAAAAAAAATCTATTATGAAATAGATAAATTTTTGATATAAATTGTTACAAAGAAAATAAAAAAAAAGATAAAATGATTACAAAGAAAAGGTAGTTTAATATAATATATAGAATGGTAAAAGAAATAAGATTAGTAGGAAAAAAAGTTTACACAAATAAAATAACAAACTAAAAATGATAAATATTATTAAAAAAATGAGATCATGAAATTATATATATTATTAGCACTAATTATATATATGTGTGGGAGATGATGATCTGGACTGATTGATGAATGCTAATTCAGCATGAAATATGTATATTGGAGATCATTTATTTTTTCACATATATGTCGTCATTTTCCCCGGTTTCAACTTCATGGCTAATTGTAGCTTTCCAATGTATTCTCTGCCATGAGAATGGTAGATCCTGTTTAAATATAAGGATTATCTCAAGGACATTCTGAAGCAATGCAGTTTTGATTATTCCTATTGGGAAGATATAGCAGAAAATAAAATGCATTGGAGAACTATAATTAAACATGAATGGAGTGGATAACTGAAGAAAGTTTCAAAGTCTGTGTTCAAATATCTTTTAATTGCATTTAAAGTTCAGTATATACATTAAACTTGTATTCAAATAATGATAAATAGTTTGTAAAAAAAATATTGATAATATAAAGATAGTAATATAATATAAAGAAAGTGAATAGGAGGATTAATTAATCCTTTTATATTGAGACACTTTCTATTGTTCCATCTGATGAGAGTTTTCAGAAATGTTCGACCTTTCTATTTTTATATAAACTTTATTTTATACTATATTTCTTCGATAATAAGATCGTGTTATATTAATTTTTATTCCAAAAGATACTTTAGGGCTTAATTTCAGGTGATGGCTTATTTTTTCATGTATAAAAAAATCTACATTTCATGTATAAAAATGTACATTTATTCAATACTTTTTGTCTTTATAGAAAGCTGTAAGATTCTTATCTTGGGAGCACCCCCACAGTTGCTTTTTTGTACTTTCCAGAATAGCCCTTTCGTTCTGCACTCATATGGTCATCAAAATATTATTCCATTTAAATTTTCCATTAAATAAAGTGTTAAATGAAGACTTATGAGACAGGAGTGTTAACAAAAATGATTACATAAAAAAGCAAGCATAAAAAATCAGAAAATGTTTTGTTATTCACATGTGCACATTATATATATGTATAGTATAGTGAATTTTTTTTACCTTATGTGTCATAGCATCAGCCGGGAAGTGAACCCGCTAACCCGGGACAACTGCTTGTAAAGCAGCTATCGCTGATCGCTCGACCAATGCTTGACATATTGAATTTTGAAGATTCATATATGACACGATCAAGTATACAAATTGTTAACACTTTCCACATTACTTGTAATAGTCCTGCTTGGGTATTCTTTTTAAAAACTTCTTTAGGAGAAAAAGAATCAGATTTAACTTAAGCTAAACTTTGATTTTTAAAATCACTTCCGTTATTTTAATAAAGACTTTCAAAAGAAAAAAACTTTAAGAAATCAAAGTAATTTTTCTTTGTCTTGATATTTAAAAGCTATTATGCTGAAACTAAAACTAAATCAAGCATTCTAAATTTGATTATTAAATAAAATAAGTATTTAAATATATATATAAATGAAATTATAAATTGTCAGCTATAATAACTTGTGTAGCCTTTGTCGAAAATAGTTGGATGGAAAAATATAAAAGAATAATGTAATTTATTTAAAACATTAATACCAATAATATTGTTTATTTATACATTCATTACTTTATAATTCAAGGCAACCATTATATATACTTCAATGGGCAAACAAAAGTCATCTATGGAGAGCTGATCTTAACTAGGGTTTATTTTTTGGTTATGAATTAATTAAAAAATTATACTTGACAATTTTAAATAATTAACAATTGATCTATAAATATAACAATATTCCATAAATGTCATCAATGATATTTACATAAATACTAAAGCTAAAAATGAATAGATTACTTTTTTATATTAAATTTGTTTTTTTAAGATAAATGAATGACAACTCTATCAAATTCTGCTTTAAAATCTAACAATTTCTTACAAAAATAATAATATAGACACTCTTTTTTTATATTATGATCAAGTTTATTAATTTGATTTCTAAAAATAAAACAAATATATAAATTGAATGTATACTTGTGTATTTTTTATAAGAATCAATTAGTGTGTAAATATAATCAAAAAATATTTTATAAACAAGCATAATATCATTTTAAATTATATTTCAAAATCTTCACATGAACACCAGACAAGAAAGATGCAGACATTCTCAGTGTATTTTCTTCCATTAAAATAGCTAAGAAGATTTTTGACCTTAGCCACAGTGTGTAAGATGCAGACCTCCTCAATTTTTTTCAACTTTAACATCAATAAAGCATTGTGTTAAAACTATTTTTTTAAAAGAATTGTCTGAGAAACATTGAATAATCTTCAATGAAAATAAGGGTTTACAAATTAAAAAAGTATTTGAGATAAATAAATATTATTCTACATATTCTTTAAAAACACTAGTAAAAATGTATGCACAAGCCAAATGATATTTGCAATATTGTGCCTAATCTGTTTATTTAACATTATCATGGTGCAAGGTTTTATTATGTCAGTCAAATTTGAAAATTGCTAGAAAATTTAAAAAATTCATCTATTTTTTCAGCAATCTCTTTTCCAGTATAACTGTCACATGACAATGTAATTGTATATAATCCATTTATTCATTTTAAAAATTAAAAAAAAATCAAAAGCTGAAGATAAAAAAAGATGATCAATAAAAAATAAATATAGTAATAAAAACCCAAAAGAATTAAATGAAATTCTACTGACAAATTAATTTACTTAGTAATTAAAATATAAGATCCTATTATATACTGCTAAATTAAAAAAACAAAAACATGGGATAGCTTTAAAATGAATGACCTCAAAACATTTTAATACACACTAAAAATAAAAAAAATAAATGATTAGGAAATAAATATTAAATACTGAAACCAGAAGAAGAATCAAAAGTTACTTACTATTCAAGACTTTTGGAAAGCAATTAGGAATGAGTCAGGATTATTTATTGTTAGTATTGCTATAGTAAACTTTTTGAGTATTCAAGGATCTACTAATTAGTATTGAATCAGGATTATTTATAGTTAGCAATGCTATAGTAAACTTACTGAGTATTCAAGGATCTACTAATCAGTATTAAATCAGGATTATTTATTGTTAACATTGCTATAGTAAACTTATTGAGTATTCAAGGATCTACTAATTAGTATTGAATCAGGATTATTTATAGTTAGCAATGCTATAGTAAACTTACTGAGTATTCAAGGATCTACTAATCAGTACTGAATCAGGATTATTTATTGTTAACATTGCTATAGTAAACTTATTGAGTATTCAAGGATCTACTAATCAGTATTGAATCAGAATTATTTATTGTTAGCAATGCTATGGTAAACTTATTGAGTATTCATGGATCTACTAATCAGTACTGAATCAGGATTATTTATTGTTAACATTGCTATAATAAACTTATTGAGTATTCAAGGATCTACTAATCAGTATTGAATCAGGATTATTTATTGTTAACAATGCTATAATAAACTTATTGAGTATTCAAGGATCTACTAATCAGTACTGAATCAGGATTATTTATTGTTATTAATGCTATAATAAACTTATTGAGTATTCAAGGATCTACTAATCAGTATTGAATCAGGATTATTTATTGTTAACATTGCTATAGTAAACTTATTGAGTATTCAAGGATCTACTAATCAGTACTGAATCAGGATTATTTATTGTTAACATTGCTATAATAAACTTATTGAGTATTCAAGGATCTACTAATCAGTATTGAATCAGGATTATTTATTGTTAACATTGCTATAATAAACTTACTGAGTATTCAAGGATCTACTAATCAGTATTGAATCAGGATTATTTATTGTTAGCAATGCTATAGTAAACTTATTGAGTATTCAAGGATCTACTAATCAGTACGGAATCAGGATTATTTATTGTTAACATTGCTATAGTAAACTTATTGAGTATTCAAACATCTACTAATCAGTATTGAATCACGATTATTTATTGTTAACATTGCTATAATAAACTTATTGAGTATTCAAGGATCTACTAATCAGTATTGAATCAGGATTATTTATTGTTAACATTGCTATAGTAAACTTATTGAGTATTCAAAGATCTACTAATCAGTATTGAATCAGGATTATTTATTGTTATTAATGCTATAATAAACTTATTGAGTATTCAAGGATCTACTAATCAGTATTGAATCAGGATTATTTATTGTTATTAATGCTATAATACACTTATTGAGTATTCAAGGATCTACTAATCAGTATTGAATCAGGATTATTTATTGTTAACATTGCTATAGTAAACTTATTGAGTATTCAAGGATCTACTAATCAATACTGAATCAGGATTATTTATTGTTAACATTGCTATAGTAAACTTATTGAGTATTCAAGGATCTATGAATCAATACTGAATCAGGATTATTTATTGTTAACATTGCTATAGTAAACTTATTGAGTATTCAAAAATCTAATAATCAGTATTGAATCAGGATTATTTATTGTTAACATTGCTATAATAAACTTATTGAGTATTCAAGGATCTACTAATCAGTATTGAATCAGGATTATTTATTATTAACATTGCTATAGTAAACTTATTGAGTATTCAAGGATCTACTAATCAGTATTGAATCAGGATTATTTATTGTTATTAATGCTATAATAAACTTATTGAGTATTCAAGGATCTACTAATCAGTATTGAATCAGGATTATTTATTGTTAACATTGCTATAGTAAACTTATTGAGTATTCAAGGATCTAATAATCAGTACTGAATCAGGATTATTTATTGTTAACATTGCTATAATAAACCTATTGAGTATTCAATGATCTACTAATCAGTATTGAATCAGGATTATTTATTGTTAACATTGCTATAATAAACTTACTGAGTATTCAAGGATCTACTAATCAGTATTGAATCAGGATTATTTATTGTTAGCAATGCTATAGTAAACTTATTGAGTATTCAAGGATCTACTAATCAGTACTGAATAAGGATTATTTATTGTTAACATTGCTATAGTAAACTTATTGAGTATTCAAAAATCTACTAATCAGTATTTAATCAGGATTATTTATTGTTAACATTGCTATAATAAACTTATTGAGTATTCAAGGATCTACTAATCAGTATTGAATCAGGATTATTTATTGTTAACATTGCTATAATAAACTTATTGAGTATTCAAGGATCTACTAATCAGTATTGAATCAGGATTATTTATTGTTAACATTGCTATAGTAAACTTATTGAGTATTCAAGGATCTACTAATCAGTATTGAATCAGGATTATTTATTGTTAACATTGCTATAGTAAACTTATTGAGTATTCAAGGATCTACTAATTAGCATTGAATCAGGATTATTTATTGTTAACATTGCTATAATAAACTTATTGAGTATTCAAGGATCTACTAATCAGTATTGAATCACGATTATTTATTGTTAACATTGCTATAATAAACTTATTGAGTATTCAAGGATCTACTAATCAGTATTGAATCAGGATTATTTATTGTTAACATTGCTATAGTAAACTTATTGAGTATTCAAAGATCTACTAATCAGTACTGAATCAGGATTATTTATTGTTATTAATGCTATAATAAACTTATTGAGTATTCAAGGATCTACTAATCAGTATTGAATCAGGATTATTTATTGTTAACATTGCTATAGTAAACTTATTGAGTATTCAAGGATCTACTAATCAATACTGAATCAGGATTATTTATTGTTAACATTGCTATAGTAAACTTATTGAGTATTCAAAAATCTAATAATCAGTATTGAATCAGGATTATTTATTGTTAACATTGCTATAATAAACTTATTGAGTATTCAAGGATCTACTAATCAGTATTGAATCAGGATTATTTATTATTAACATTGCTATAGTAAACTTATTGAGTATTCAAGGATCTACTAATCAGTATTGAATCAGGATTATTTATTGTTATTAATGCTATAATAAACTTATTGAGTATTCAAGGATCTACTAATCAGTATTGAATCAGGATTATTTATTGTTAACATTGCTATAGTAAACTTATTGAGTATTCAAGGATCTACTAATCAGTACTGAATCAGGATTATTTATTGTTAACATTGCTATAATAAACTTATTGAGTATTCAAGGATCTACTAATCAGTATTGAATCAGGATTATTTATTGTTAACATTGCTATAATAAACTTACTGAGTATTCAAGGATCTACTAATCAGTATTGAATCAGGATTATTTATTGTTAGCAATGCTATAGTAAACTTATTGAGTATTCAAGGATCTACTAATCAGTACGGAATCAGGATTATTTATTGTTAACATTGCTATAGTAAACTTATTGAGTATTCAAACATCTACTAATCAGTATTGAATCAGGATTATTTATTGTTAACATTGCTATAATAAACTTATTGAGTATTCAAGGATCTACTAATCAGTATTGAATCAGGATTATTTATTGTTAACATTGCTATAATAAACTTATTGAGTATTCAAGGATCTACTAATCAGTATTGAATCAGGATTATTTATTGTTAACATTGCTATAATAAACTTATTGAGTATTCAAGGATCTACTAATCAGTATTGAATCAGGATTATTTATTGTTAACATTGCTATAATAAACTTATTGAGTATTCAAGGATCTACTAATCAGTATTGAATCAGGATTATGTATTGTTAGCAATGCTATAGTAAACTTATTGAGTATTCAAGGATCTACTAATCAGAACTGAATCAGGATTATTTATTGTTAACATTGCTATAGTAAACTTATTGAGTATTCAAGAATCTACTAATCAGTATTGAATCAGGATTATTTATTGTTAACATTGCTATAATAAACTTATTGAGTATTCAAGGATCTACTAATCAGTATTGAATCAGGATTATTTATTGTTAACATTGCTATAATAAACTTATTGAGTATTCAAGGATCTACTAATCAGTATTGAATCAGGACTATTTATTGTTAGCAATGCTATAATAAACTTATTGAGTATTCAAGGATCTACTAATCAGTATTGAATCAGGATTATTTATTGTTAACATTGCTATAGTAAACTTATTGAGTATTCAAGGATCTACTAATCAGTATTGAATCAGGATTATTTATTGTTATTAATGCTACAATAAACTTATTGAGTATTCAAGGATCTACTAATCAGTCCTGAATCAGGATTATTTATTGTTAGCAATGCTATAGTAAACTTACTGAGTATTCAAGGATCTACTAATCAGTATTGAATCAGGATTATTTATTGTTAACATTGCTATAGTAAACTTATTGAAAATTCAAGGATCTACCAATCAGTATTGAATCAGGATTATTTATTGTTAGCATTGTTATATTTAAATTTATTAAGTATTCAAAGGTCTACTATTGATAGTTAAAGAAAGCTGAACCAAATGGATGACTGATGTCTATTCACCATTTTAAAAGCCAAATAATATTTATTAATTACTTAGATGGTGTATTATAGTAGACTAATCTTAAAATAAAGATCAAAAACACAAAAATGATAAGTTTCAAATACTAAATACCATTTTAAAAATGTAATTTAAATTTGTAACCAAAACATAAAAGACATGAACATATGCTTTTATTATGATTTATCATTATTTAAAATAAAGATGAAAAAAAAACATCAAAAAGAGAATAAATAGAACTAAAAAATAATTTATCAGTTTTAACAAATATAGAAATCTATAAAACTAACAATTGAAACAAAACTGAAAATTTTGACTATAATGTAAACTATGTTCAACACAAATATGTTATTTACAAAAAAATCTTATCAACTGATTCAAAAAATAAAAATATTCATCAAAATTTTTTAATAGCTTTTTAAATGTGCATAGCGAAAACATCATATAAAACTAAAAAATTATGGAAAAGATAAAAATTATTAAGATCTAACTTTCAATTGGACAGTATATAAGCTACAAACATTAGTGAATAAAAAATATTACAAAAATATAACTTTAGATTATCATGAGGTAATGTAAAGAAAGGTCTAGAATAATATGAAGAATAGATAATAAAAGTCTAGTTTTTAAGAGAGTAATGGAGAAAGAATGGTAGATAGTTATGCTACATGAAAAAAAAATACTTTAGCCCTATTCTTCACATTATTCCGATTCCAAATTAAAAGAATTTATATCTACTTAAAAAAACATGTTATCATCCATCTTTTTTTCTTAATACTGAAAATTATTTTTTTATTATTTTAGTGATAAATTAGAAATGGACAGATAATCAAAATTAAAAATAGGTAGTGTATTTCATTAACAGAAAATTCTAAAAATTTTAACATATTTATATAATTCCATGTTAACCACTACTGTTCTAAAATGATAACATAAAAATACTAATATATATATATGTACGAATTATAAGTCATTCCGTTGATAAAGAGTATTAATTTTTTTATTTTAATTTTTATACACTTTGAAATATGAATTTTTTTTTCTACAGTACAGGCTTTTTTATACCTACACTTATAAATAAAATATATAGGGAGTTTGAACTCAGACATTCACATGACCCTCAACTATCCATGCTATCTCATACTGCTGATAAACTTAATCACACACACGTCGAAAAGATAAATAATCACCAATACACGTATTCCGTGCTAAACCAGCACTCATCAGTTGATCCAGGTTATCAGCTCCACACATATATACAATCAATGCTCAGCTTTATATTAAGATAGCCAATCTTCATATTTTAACGGACAGGCTTCAAATCACTCTACCCCACAACTCTTTAACTGTCCATTACATTGAAAATCTGATAATGGAACGCTCAAAGCCCACTTTTTAAAGTTAAAAAACAACAACATTAGTTTGCATAGAGTGCATAGTTTTTGAATAAATATATATATATATAAGTGTAACTTACTGTTTTATTCCTTTTATAAAATGTCTTTTAAAAAGGCATTATCACCTCCACTTGTAATGTGCACTAAAAATGTCAACAAATAATTAAACTTGTCTTTTTTCGCTGGAAAAAAAATATCAAAAGTCATCTTCAATTTCTTTGTTGAGAGTTTAATTTGCTGGTTCTATTATTACAAATATAGAATAGTAGTACCTGTCAAACATTCTGTCAAAAGCAGAGGTAGTTCTAGTTACATGCTATTAAAAGTAGTTACTTATTCAATTCTGTTTTTATTATTAAATAATTGTTTCTTTTTTAAAAAAGCAATTAGCTTTAAAAAGTTGTTTAAAATAAAACAATCTTATTAATATTAGAAATATTATTCGAGAGCACAAACTTTGATTTTTCAGCAAAGAAATTTGGTAGATTTTATTAAACACTCACCTATCTCCATTATTTTTTTTTTTATAAACTCTGGACTTGTCCTAAGCATCTAAAATTATTAATTACAGCATGAAAAAACAAAACAAAGCACAGCATTCAAAAACATCTTTGTGAAACCATCTTATGAGTGGAATGTATTAATTTTTTATATATATTACTCGAATCAAATTGTTTGCATGCAAATGTGCAATACATTTTCTTAAATTGATAATTGAGTTTTTTTTTTTTAAAAAAAAAAAAAAACTGCCGGTATATTTCATATTAAGTGATTATTAATTTTTTTTAAAAAAGTGTTAAGCAGGCATGCAATCCATCTGTGTTGAGAAGAATTTTTTTTTTTTCTGCAGATTAAATTTTGAATTAAGATTTTGGCCGAGTGATCAGCACAGCCGCCTTACAAGCAGTTGTCCCGGGTTCGTGGGTTAGCTTACCGGCCGATGATTTGACACATGAAAAGAATTTATCAAAATTAGTTTAATCTGTAGATATATGAGATAAATTATGGTGAATATCTCATTTTTTGCGCCCAAAGAACTATTTCATTTTTCTTTCTATAATAGGCCAATAAAACTTGTTGATTTATTCCATATTCAAATAGAACTTTTCCTTTTTCCCCATTAACTCTAGTCATTTGAAAAAGAAAATTGACTTAATCCAAAGATTGTCATTTTTCTTTCCATCTAACTTCGAACTCTTTAATCTTCACAATAATTTCAACATTTTTAAATTTGACATTCTATAAAATATGAATACTTAATCAAGGCAATTAATAACAGAATCTTTTGAGAGAAATTAGAAATGCAACAGAAAGTGTATCATTGTTAGTTTTATTAATATAATTCAACAACAACAACACAAAAACTTGTATTGTGATGTAATACATATATAAATATTTGACAAAATTGTTTGCAGCTTGGATATCTCTTAGAGAAGTAGATGTCATATAAATGTCCTAAATTAGGCATTAGAAGCACACAGAATTAAATAAGATTTAGAGCTTTCAGAAACTAATGATTAGTTTTATTTGTCTAAGAATATTACACCATTTTATTAATAGGATCAAATTATTTCAATTTCCCAGCTTGGTAAAAATCAAGCAATTTTTTTTTTACCTTTCCATTAGTTCAAACACAGTGATGTGATGTGATGCAATGCATTGTGACTTCTTCTTAAATGGGGTCAGGAATCTCTCAGTAACTATGTCCAGAGAAACCTGTTAGCCACTTTACCTTCCCTTCCATTCACCACCCTAAGTTTCACCATAATCTGCTCCATCCCATTTCCACAACATAATCTTTGTCAACTCTATGGCTTTCTATCTAAATCCCCCTTATCTTTTCCCAACATAAAAGCAATTCTGCATAATTAAACTTATTTGCCACCTATTGAGAATTTTCACAAGCTTTATTTTTAATACACATTTATATATAAATAAATCAATGATATAATATAAAATATCTTTATATATCAATAATAATATATATAATCATATACAAAAAAGCTTTTTTCAGCAAATATTAATTAGTTAAAGCACATTGAAAAGGCAAACATTAATATTTGCTGAAATGAGATTTTTTATATATTATTATTATATATATTATTGCTGTTATATAAAAAGATATTTTATATTACATTATATTGTTAATTTATTTACATATATGTAAAAGCAGTACAATGGATTAAATTTCCATTTTTGATGATATATATATTTCAATGTAAAATTTTAATTTGGAAAAATTTGCATAGATGACCAAAAAAAGCAAAAATTCGATAAAATAAGAGATTTAGTTCTGCCTTACTGCCATCTTGATGAGCCACGCTTTTGTATTCTGACATTTTCTAATGTCTCTAATTTTTATGGCATGGTCTGGAACAATAGTTCAAATAATTAAAACATGTTTATTTGCAAATTTATTACAATTCAAGATTGTTTTTGTACAATAATTATGCAATAATTATTATAAATCAAGAGTATGAATTATTAATAATTTACTATGAATGGAAATATTTTATTTTTAAAAACAGAACATTATACATTAGTTACTATGTAATCAGTGCAATTCATAAAAATAAGTCTGAAAAATATTCTAATATTAAAAAATTTAAAACTTTTAAAGTCTAATTCATTACATTTAAAAGAAATAAATATTTATTCATGCACATTTTAAAAATAAATATCATATAGCAAAGATTTCATTAATTTTGGAAAATGAAAATAAGCTTTACAGAAACGATGATGTAAAGACTTTTTGTTTTAATTACAATCTCATTTGTTTAAATATTTCCAGAAATAAAATGTGAATATTTAAAATGTATTTCATTTGTAAACAAAAATATCTATTAAATGAAGTCAAAATGTATTATTTTTGGATAAAAATAATAGTATTGATGTTGTAATCTTAAATGAACATACTTAAAACTGGAAAGTTGTATAGAGATGAGAAATTTCATCTAGTGAATAAAATATTTTATTATAATATTAGTTCTTTCCATTAAAAATAAAAACAATAAAGTATAATCTTACCACACACACATGTTTGTAGGAATACAGAAGATTCAGGAATCCCTCGTACACATGTTATGTCATGTATACTAGCTCACATTTTATTGATACATTTTGATTCTAATAGAATATTATTTTAACTAAATTGCAAGAACACAGTTTTTCACATACACATATAAAACAGACATTTTTATGTGCATAGTATCCATATATAAATTAGGAATGCAACTTAAACAAAATTTAATTATTATTA
>JAQFVV010013477.1:0-115128 GCA_028023455.1 Epiperipatus broadwayi | reverse complement strand
GAAATTAAAATGTTTATTTTTTTATTAAAAGAAACACAGATAAAGAAATAAAATAACTATTTTTGTTATATTAACGTCCTATGGAGGAAATTGAATAAAATTGTTAATGTACTCAGAAATTCTTACAATATCAGAACAAAAAAAAATAGACTTTTATTTTAATATGAGAAATGAGTCCATACTCAGTCGTTTATGTAACTATTTTACTTCGAATTGCTTGTTAGATTATTTTATCTTCAGGTAAATGTCTTGAAAAAAATTCACACTTTTTTTTTTCAAAATATAAATTTATTTGGTAAATTAATTACATGTTGAAAAGGATGGTGTTAAGTATAGTGTGTTATTTTGTTGTGAGGGAAGGTTGTTCATCTTACATATAAATCCTGAATGAATCTTATTACTTGTTATGTATATCTTGTTTTTTGATGAGATTGAGCTTTTGGCATTAATACTTAGGTATTGGTGGAACCGTGAATAGGTTCCAGGTATCTTCATATCTTCATATCAAAGTTTTGATGTAAGCAATTAATCTTTATTTCTCATTTGGGAAAAAATTCAAACTTTGTTTAAGTTTTATCAATAATTACTAGTTCCAATACACTTTAGTTATAATGTAACATTTCTAGTACTATTATCGTCATCTCTTCTTGAGGTATTGGTGGTCTGACAACTGTCAGTACCAGCATGAGAATCGAATATAGAATCTTTGGATTCATGAATAAATATATTTAAGTTGGTAGTAATTAAAACTTTTAACTTTTTACATATAAATTCAAAGTCATTTTTTATAATCGCAATAAATTATATAAAAGTTTTCCATAAATTCACTTCGAAAATATATAAATAAATTAATAGTATATTCAAATGTCTCTCACTTGTAAAGTTTAAATTGTGTTATTATATTTATTGAAAGAAGTGAATGTTTTTTTTTTCTTAAATGATAAATATTAATTTGTTATATGGACAGATGTTTATGTAAATATTCTTCAAAAATAGCAAAAATAAACATTTAAGTGACTGTCATATTTGTGAAATATTTAGGACTAACAATTGTTAAACTTGACTATCTACTATCAAACTTTTACATATTTATGAAAATTATTATAAATTTCACTACCTTTTTTTAATATATATATTTTTGACAGTATAATAAATACTGAGAGAAATTAAAAAAAAAAAAAAAAATCCGGTAACTTCAGGTTATTTTGGTTAACTGAATATTAGTTTGGATAATTTTAAACAAGTGTGATTTTTTTAAAATTTTATTTTATATTTTATTTTATCAGTTCTCTCTAATTATTCTAAAAAAATGATTTGCATGTTCTGTTTCGTTGGAGCAAGTTCAATATTAAAACTATTATATAAGCATGTTTTATTCATAAATATATGTATACTATTTTCATTCTAAAAAATAAAAGATATTTTGTCTCTCTTCTTTCTTATTCCAGACAATAATCACTACTTACTTAAGTCTAAAATCTATCAGAACCAAAGAATCACAAATTTCATTTGTTGTTTATAAATTTTCATGCCCTGCATAATTATACATTTATTATTTTATTTATTATTAATAACCATACTTGAATATAATCAAATCTTCAGAATTTTTTTATAGCAAACAAAAATAATTTACATTTTTTTTCATATTTATTTAGATATTTTTATGTATTTATTATATTATAAAGTAAATCAAATTAATATTTCATTTTCTCCAAGAAAAACAAAATTTTATTACCTAATAATACCTGCCTTGAAATGTATTTGCATTGATCCACTGAATTAGTACATAGATATGTTAATACTACTGCTATTGCTACTACTATTTTTAATATTTCTACCATTAGTATTACAACTTCTATTATCACACTATTACTACCAAATGTATTTTATATTACAGAGAAAGATAACATGTTTAATGTATTTTTGGATAAAAACTAAATTAGTTACTGTTATACAATATACCTCATTTTCAATTAAAATTTGAATGATACTGCTGAAGTTCATTCTCAAAAAGTAACTATAATATTTTTGAATGATTATTTTTTAATTAAAGTGATTATTAGTCATTTGTATACATTGATAACAACATTTTTTAATAACGAAATCATTAATAAAGATTTTCTAAATTCATTCCTGGAAAAAATCTAATAAAAAGAAATTAACTTTAGTTTAAGGAAAAGATAGAATTTACATATTTTTCTTCTTTTTTTCTTCTTCTTCTTCATCTTCTTCTTCTCCTCTTCTTCTTCTCCTTCTTCTTCTTCTTCTCCTTCTATTTCTTCTTCTTCCTCTTCTTATTATTATTATCATCTTGATCTTCTTCTTCTTTTTCTTCTTCTTCTTCTTCTTCTTCTTCTTCTTCTTTTCTTTTCTTCTTCTTCTTCTTCTTCTTCTTCTTTTTTTTTCTTCTTCTTCTTCTTCTTCTTCTTCTTCTTCTTCTTCTTCTTCTTCTTCTTCTTCTTCTTCTTCTTCTTCTTCTTCTTCTTCTTCTTCTTCTTCTTCTTTTCTTTTTTTTCCTTCCCCCCCCTTCTCTTCTTCTTCTTTTTTTTTTTATTATTATTATTATCATCATGATCATCATCATTACTGTTGTTGCTGCTGCTACTGCTGTTGCTTTCACCATCATTGCTGCTGCCACTGCCACCACCACAACCACCACCACCACTACTACTACTACTACTAGTACTACAACTACTACTACTACTACTACTACTACTACTACTACTACTGCTGCTGCTGCTACTACTACTACTACTACTACTACTACTACTACTACTACTACTATTACTACTACTAGTAGTAGTAGTAATAATAATAATACTACTAACTATATATACTAATAATAACAATAATAATAATAATAATAATAATAATAATAATAATAATAATAATAATAATAATAATAATAATAATAATAATAATAATAATAATAATAATAATAATAATAATAATAATAATAATAATAATAATAATAATAATAATAATAATAATAATAATAATAATAATAATAATAATAATAATAATAATAATAATAATAATAATAATAATAATAGTAATAATAATAATAATAATAATTGCTTTAACATTCAAAAAGCAGATTATGAGAATATAAATATTTCAGTTAAAGAAATAAAATAAAATAAAAATTAGTACAAAATATTAATAATAATAATCTTCAAAAAGCAAAGATATCAGAACACTTAAAACTACAGCTGAAAAAATATAAATTAGGTTTATGAATATATGACAAAAATAAATAATGAAATAATAAGACAAACTGAACAACTGAATGCTGTAATAAATATTTTTATAATAATTCAATTATCAGAGATAAATAATTTAACCAAGTCATTGAAATTTGTATTCACTTGCTTTGTTTTTCTATTATATTATTACTCTGCATTAAAATATATTATTCTTATTTTTTTTATTACATGTAAGGTATATTACTTTTCATTTCCCATGTAATTGTAATGCCTACAATATAAAAAAAATAATATGAGTAATAAACTTAGTAAATTTTACTTGTTATTAAATAAACATCTTTAATGGCAGATTTTTTCAATTTTTCATTTATGTGTTTTTACTAAAAGCATCATAGATATACCCCTTTTTAGTTTTGAATTTGAATTGCACTTACTCATTAATTTTCTATTATTAACTAAAATGAGACCTTTTTATATAATTTTCTGTGTAATTATATACAGTTATACATTTGTAATTACATAATTTATTATTTATATATAGAGTAATTAGATAATTAAAAAATCATATCTAATTAGGAGCGCTTTTGATTATCCTAGTAATTTTTGTTAACTAACATTTTGAAAGGCTAACCTTCCCACAATTCCATGATCTTAATGTTTGCTGCCTGCCTGTTAATTAAATCATGTTTGCATTCTTATATTAGCATAGCTTCCTTTATTTTTCTTTTATAGTTAGTTTTTTTTCAATTTGCAATAATTTTACATTAATAAAATTGCAGTATAAATCATAAATACATGGCTTAATGGTCTTAAAAAAACAGATGCTGAAATATTATTTATTTTCAAATTTTGTTTCCATTTCTGAACCTATTTTAATAAAAACAAGTGATCTTTAATTTTTTTTCCCAATGTACATCTCAATTCACCTACATATTCACATCACTATCACACCTACACATTCATTTATAAATTACACAATTTTTATTTATAAATGAAGTTTTATCTTGTGTCATTTATAAATGGATATGTAGGAGTGGTATTGGATATATAGGTAAATTGAGATGTAGATTGAAAAATAAAAGAACAATAGAGCACTTGCTGCTATTAAAACGGCTTCAGAAATTGAAACAAAATTGTAAAGTAGATAATAATATTTCACCATCTGTTTTTAGACCATAATATGTCATATATTTATGGTTTTGATTTCAATTTTAATAATCTAAATTATTGCAAATTGAAAAAATAACAATAAATGGAAAATAAAAGAAGCTATGTTAATATAGAAATATAAACATGAATTAAATAACAGGCAGGCAGAAAACATTAAGATCATGAAATTGTGGAAAGGTTAGCCTTTAAAAATGTTAGTTGAAAAAGATTACTAGGGTTATCAAAAACATTCCTTAGTGGATAATTTTTTTAATTATTTAATTACTGTATTTATAAATATTTAATTATATAATTATGTATTTTTTTTGAAAAAATATGGACATTGAATAATATTATATATATAATTGTTTATGAAGATATGGTTATAATTCTTAATTTTTATTTTTTATTATAATAATATATCCTCACAAAATCTGCGTTTTTTATGTTTTTCTTTGTCTCACACTTATATGATAAAATGATTATTACATGTTTGAAAATAATATATTTGACTTCATTTGATATATATTTTTGTTTGTTATTGAAATATATTTTTGAATGTTTCCATTTTGTTTCTGTAAATTTAAAAAAAATGAGATCATAAACAAAACAAAGCATTAATACATCATCATTTTTATAAAGATTATTTTCAGTTTATAAAATCAATGAAATATTTTTTAATTCTTATTATTTTTAAACATCTGAATGAATATTTATTTATTTATCTTATATCTAATGAATTATGCTTTAAAAGTTTAAATTTTTTGAATATTTATTACAAAATTGGGATATTTTTATGCTTGTAAATATGAATAAATTGCTTACATAAAAAATAAGCTTTAAGTTGTCTCAGGTCTGCTTAGATTCACTGCTAAGAATACATTATATTTTGAAAATAATGTATTTCAAGTCAAAAAAGTTATTAATAATTTATACTTCTTAATATCTAATAAATATAGTGTAAATTTATTTTAAAAAATATATAAAATGTTAATAAATTCAAAATAAACAAGTTTTTGATCATTGGAACTATTTATTTTAAGCAATGACATAAAAACCCAAATGTTTTACAGCCTTGGCAACAGACAATGGCTGAACATATCAGGGTAAAGCTAATGTCTATTGTAAGAGCACATAATTTGAATTTCCCACCTTTTACTGCCAAATTTTAGGGAAAATTATATATAATAAAATATACCATTTTACATGCATTTTAATGTATAATACTTACATAAAATTTACCAGGTGGTAAATTGGTAAAAACAGTTGAAATTATGTCATCCTGCTAAATCAAAAAAGTTAATAATAATAATAAATTCTACATTAAAACTATTTAGGGAAGATTAATGATTATTTGCATGATGACAAAAGGGATGCAATTCATTTGTACTATGATACCTTTGGAGCAAAAGATATCACATTTTACCCCAAAACCTCAAAAAGTATTATAGGTTAATGAAAAAAAACTTTTTTAATTGGCAGGATAATTGTTAATTAGTAGTTATTGATAGTTTCCTGACAACATCAAAATTGTTAAGTTATTTCTGATCTCTTCATTTTCCTTTGCTATTAAAATCAAAATCAAAAATATAAATTTAACATATACAGTCCTCTGGAAAAATTTAATTATTGTTTGCAAGATGCCAAGGAAGATGTTGTCCATCTGCAAACTGGCATCTATGAAAATAGCTTCTAGGATTTAACTCATTATAAAAACTTAGGTTTGAAGTATAATTGATATTCCTTTACTTCAATAATCCCCAACAAAATAACTATTATATGTTAATGAAAAAATGTCTATCATCAGAAGGCTGTTTATATATAACAAGATGGGGCAAAAGAATAAGGGCAGTCAAGGATTTAAGATCTGCTCTCTTCTTTTTTATAAATTAAATTATAAAAAAATTAAAAGTTAAAAAAAAGTGAAATGTTTTAAAATAGAATTATAAATGGAATAAATTAGAAAATCTTATACACTATCACATCAGTATTAATCTAGAAAAAAGATTAGATAGAAATATAAAATTAATTAAACCAAATTAAAATTATGATAAAAAATAAACAATGGGAGAGTTAAGTGTAAAATGGCAGATTGTCCAATGTTTACAGTTTTATTCAAGTTTTATTCTAGTTTCATTTGAGTTTTTTATTCAAGTGTCAGTAAAAGACTCAGTTCAAGTCTTAGTTCAAGTTTCAGTTCAATTATCATTTTAAGTTTTCCAGTTTCAGTCACAAGTTGCAGAATTTTTCTCACTCACCAGTTCATTTGAAAATATAGACATACAAGTCATAAAAGTAGCAACATATGTGCTAGAGAATTTTGGAGTATTCAACTGGACTTCATGCCCCAGATCCTCTATACCAAAACTGCTCTTGCCTAAAATAAATATCTCATCCATAATATGGATACTGCCATATACCCTTTGTCCATTTGTTCATCTGGAATATAGAAGAAAACCCATGAACCCATCAATGGAACCAAAAATCCAAACAGTTGGAAATCAAAAACAATGGAAATATATCATTTTAATTTAATGAAAAACATAGATAAATATATTTTTTTGATAATAAAATGTCCATACATGTTTTAAAATTGATGAACTATCAGTAATATTTGTTTTTTAACAATTAAAATTTACTTATATATTTTTTGTGTTAAATTTTACTATTATATTTATTTAAAAAATATGCATGTGAATAAATAAATGTTTTCTTAATATGTTGTTTGATCTATGGTTTCTCTTGTTTTTTTTTAACTATGTCACCAGTAATTTAAGAATATAAACATTTCCATATGGATTTAATACTGTACTGAGTCCCCTAATCAAGATTATGAGTTAGCTTGCATATAATTTAAGTTCTGGGTTCATGTGCCAGTTTTACAGACATGCTTCTATATATAACATATGTGGCTTGATGGTGCATGAGGATTGGTCTCAAAACAAATAAAGTGATTTAGATGGTATGTTTTGGCCGAGAATTATGGAGGGGTGCTATGATAAAGAAAAATGATCAAGGCTGTCCACTTGTATAGCTTCAATGTGGCTGTAGGTATAATTGATGGTTAATCTATCAATGGTATTCTACCCCTTTGCTTGAATATATGATCTGTTGTCAGAAGAGTTATATAAGAAAGCCAATCTTAAATAATAAAGTGTAACAAGTAATAAATGTTAATAATTAATCAATATAGAAAAATAATTAATACGGTATAATAAACATGATAAATATAAAAATATGATTCCATAATGGATGGTTACAATAACCAAAAATACTTGGGTATATGATTGGATCATTTAAAATGTCCTCCAAAATGGGAGCCAATGCATTTTAAATGACCTAATTAATTAAAATAAAAATAGATATTTATTTTATATACTGCCATTAAGATAAATGCACATGCACTTTGTGAATTGTTTGAAATTAAAATTCAAATAAATGCCAAATGATGTAGTAATAAAATTAAAAGTCAATGAACAGTGTGAGGGGAGAAATATTTCCCCAAGCAAACTAAATATAATATTAAGAAGATGAAATAAAAATTTATATATTGTAAATAAAAAATGGAGAGGAGAAAAAACAGCCAGAGAGATACATAAATTGTTATTAGGGGCTTTTAATAGGTGAGAATGTACAGATGACTGAAATAATTAAATTTGAAAAAAAAAAAAAACTAATGCATACTAGAACCAAGACAATAATCAAGGCTCAACATAAAGAAGTAGATGTAATTAGTGAGAAACAGGAAGTTGCTAGTAAAATAAGAAAAGTGATAAAAATAAAATAATCAGTTAGTTGAGGGAACACATAGAAATGTTGAAGTAAAGATTAGAACCATGAATCCAGAGAATGAAAATAGTACAATGAGAAATATTAAGATAATAGAAAATGTAAGAAAAGATATAAATAATTTACCCAAACAAATAGAAATAGAAAAACTAAAAGTTGAGAAAGAAGGTGAGAATTAAGAAATCAAGAATATTAATAATGATAATAGAGAAGCAAAAACAACTTTTTGTGGAGAGATAGGGTTATTGCAATAAAGGGGATTATTATACTACAAAAAGTGGAGAAATGATCAACAAAGATATATGGTGATACCTGTGGCCTTGCAGAAGTGGTTAGCTGAATATGCACATTAACTTCATGAGCTTTATGGAGCAAGTAAAATTGAGGGTTGGTTAATTCATTTGTTTTATTGGCCAGGGATATATGCCAGCTTTCTGACCATTGTAAATGAGTGTGGGATATGTTTTAAAATAAAACCACAATATGTTGTGTAAATGCCTGCTTATACTCATTCAGTTTCATGACCAAATAACCTGGAGGCCATAGATTACTATGGACCATTTATTCCATTTAACAAAATGAGGTATCTAGTTGTAGTTTATGACATTTTTTTAAAACTTGTGGCTGTCTACCATGTGGCATGGTTAAATGCCAAACAAACTACTCAAGTGTTATAGCATAATCATTTTGAACCCATTGGAGTCCAGCTAAAAATGACCTACAATCATGTAACACTATTCATTTTGGAAGAATAGAGAAAATAGATTGATAAGCACAAAATATGACACATTCATCCATTCATAATTTTTATTCTAATTTGTGTGAGTGAATTATGCATGATTTAGGATGATTATTTATGGTATATATAAATACTAACTACAGAGTGAAATTCTACATATTCGCCATATGATAAATTGGTCTAAAAATGAATCAACAGGGTTTAATCCTAAATAGCTT
Source organism: Epiperipatus broadwayi (assembly GCA_028023455.1). NCBI lineage: Eukaryota > Metazoa > Onychophora > Udeonychophora > Euonychophora > Peripatidae > Epiperipatus > Epiperipatus broadwayi. Next base: position 106,027 of record JAQFVV010013477.1, on the reverse strand, counting down.
CACTTTGGGAAAAATATACCATATCCATTTAAAACTAAACTACTGGTGGATACATTTCCTGGGACTATGAATAGAGATGGTAGTCAAACATATCATAAACTCAGGAAGATGAAAAAAATAAGGAGGAAGCAAAGGAAAGTAAAAAGAAAATTATGCAGGTCATAACATTATGATAAGATTTGGCTCTGTGAGTCACCCATATATATATATATATATATATATATATATATATATATATATATATATATATATATATATATATATATATATATATATATATATATATATATATATATATATATATATATATATATATATAACCTCAACTTTCCTCAGCACAATCTTTAACTTATTCAACCTTAATAAACTCTCATATATTTCAAGTAGCTAGTCAATTGAATTTAATATTACCTTTTAGGATCAAACAAGGCATGGCTAGTGAGTTTTTATATTAATATTAACAATAAGATCATGTATACCTGGGTTCCAAATTGCAACTATAAATCATAATACCCATCAGCGATCATCATCATTAGCCACATTTAGGACTATAGAGGATAATGGAGAAAGTTAATAAATCGTCTCTCAAAAAATAATAATATTGATAAAACCATTCAATCTATGTGGTCTTAATTTCAAACCTAGCATTAGTCATGCAAAAATTTCATGATAAATTTATTATTAAATTCATTATAATGTAATAACTTTCTTCCACAACATTATTATAAATATCTGATCTCAAGTGGTAACTACGGAAAATATATATTTCTCATTTATATATGACTGGAAATAAAACAGTAATCGATGCAGAGAACTCATAATTTATGCTCATAATATAATTATTATTTAATTTATTACAAGATAAAGATTATCATAAATAAATCCTCCCCATTTAATTCCATTATATTATTTTCGTTCTCAGCATCTATCACTTTTTATAGCTACAATTATATAACACAGAATGTCTGTGTTATGTTCTCTAATCTGAGAATCCCTAATCTTATTTCTCTAAACACACATATATCTTTCGATCAACTATCAATTCATGATCCATATTTTAATAATAGTATAATATTTCTATTATAATATGCTACTTGACTTACAATTTAGCTCTTAGACTAATAATCGAACTGCTCTTTCTCAAGGTCTAGATCTGCCAAGAGGTGCCCTTATAAGCGATTACATTGTAATGGATATGATCCCAAATATGTTAAAATAAATTTTAACATGAGTTTACTAGTGGGACTCACTCTAAACACCGAGAGAAGGAAAGGGATTTTATGTCTGCTTCCAATATTCACAACATTACAACGAACCAAAGTATTAAATTTATTAAACTTAACTTAACTATTCCCTATCCTTTTATTTTATTATATCTAATCTATTGATCAAATTTTAATTAATAATTTTTAATCTATCATATTTTGCCAAAGTAAACTATGGAAGTAAAACATGGAGATTAATCATATAAATCGATCAAAAATTACTTATGAAAGTAAAATACGGAAATAAATCATAAAATTAGATTATGAAAATAAATTATGTGAATATGCATTATATAAAAGTGACTTATACAAAAATGAATTATGTGAATCGAATATGGAAATAATCAATATAAAAACCAATACTGTAAATCAATCATGGAAATAAATTATCAATATAAAATGAGTAATTAAATTTAAATATAAACTAATATTACTTTAACTATAGGTGCTGGATGTATATTCGGGAGATATTTGAAACATCAAAACACAAGATGCAATGTAATTTGATAACAATAATAAATTTTTATTACATTACCAATAATGATGAAAATAAAAATAAAAACACACTTAAATATAATATTGTTGCACTCAAATATATAATTCAGATCTACTACAGACTATGGTTTGAATACATGTTTAAATTAACTAATTTTCTGAATGACTTATTTACTGTTTTGACCCATTTATTTATCAAAGAAATGAATAATAATAATAAACAAACACAAACGCTTATGCACGGAATCAGAATTCCATATTTTTTTAACTTTAAGAAAACCTATATCTTGAAAGAGACAAAAACCTATAAATTTCTACTTCCCCCCTTTTTATTGTAAACATTGCCCATTGGACTATTCCCAATAATATATTAGTTTCAATTATTCTAACTAGCAATGTTAAATAATCATCAATTTCTAAATCATTTCATCAAGCAATAACTTTTACATTTCTTATGAAGAAGGATGATATGCCATGAAAAAAAAATCTTTTACTGATCTTGCAGATGGATTTAAATTCAAAAACCTATAATTTATGTTCATGCCTGTCAGATCTTTACATTTTGACCATATATATCTTGATAGGTCAGCATGTTGCTCTAGCTTGATGACCCTCAATTTACCATCATTCACAATATCAAACCGAGATCGGTTAGCTTCCAAATTAAAATCTTTGTCATACCCCATCATACATATACATCTGACTGAATTCTTATCCCTTCAGGGCAACATTCATTCTGTCTCACATAAGAAAACACTCTTCATATCCTTCACTACCATGTAGTATTTTATAATATGCACACAGCAGCATCTTGGTAAGGGAAATTAAAAAAAAAACAACAACTCCCAACCTCAACGTTTTCTTGAGCCAGAGAGAGATCTTTTCTTAAGATCTAGAATCATGTGAAGAGCTCTTGCCTATACACTTACTCTCTATATTGGCATGCAAAACATTTTCTACAATTTGAACAGTAACTTTATCAATAATTCCCTATCTTAACAAAAATAAATGGAGTGAAAATTAGTCATCTCCTACTGTCATGGTAAATAAATCATGAGACAACCATTTCCCATCTATGGGGTGGTAGGATACTTTACATCAGTAATGAAAATCATTTATTGCTTTATATATACCCACACAAACATTGATTACAGTCTAGATAAATTACAAAGACTAGCCAGATCCCGAATCAAAACATATATGAATTATTTTAATTTTAAACAGTCAAGCCAACAACATACACCCAATATTTCTATTAATAACAGATCATCAACACTTTTAGCATAATTGTAGTTTTTCACACAACCATCCATATCACTCTTCATATCTAATATTAAGCACAAATTTCAAATTTTATTAAGAATAAAAAATATTTTATATCATTTCTCTATTTTCTTTTTTAAATTTAAATTTACGTAAGCATTTATACTTCAATGGGATCAAAATCATTTTCGCTTCTTTCCTTTAAACATTTTTAAACATAAATAAAAACAAAATTATTAAATTAAGATATTCTAGTGATTAGACATGTGACATATTATATAAACACAATGAAATAAAAAACAGATGACATATTATATAAACAAAATAAAATAAAGAATAAATATCAAACATTATGATAGTATTTTTCCAAAGTCTTTTCCTTTGATTGTATTCAGTTCACTTTATTTGGAGATAGCTATATAGAGGCACAGCTCAGATAATTATTTTTAATCAAATGTTTATAAAAATGCACAGGCAGTTATTTAAATCAAAATATATAAAAAACAGAGACAATTATTTTAAATCAAATGTAGCTACAGGATAATTAATAAATTTTAAAAGAGTTCTGTTGATTACCTTCCATTTTGATGAGTTTCTTCCTGGGTTTGAATTCATTTGTTTCTTTTTCTTCTTCTTTTCCATTTTTAAAGCTCAAATTATAGACAACAAAAAGTTTCTGATTACTAAACAAGAATTAACTTTTTAAATATTATACAGAAGTTTGCTGCAGTTTCTTCAAATAAATTTTAACCAGCCAAATAATTATTGCAATATGAATTGGTCTTTTAATGTTATACAATAATTTGACAGTTCTCTCTTTACATGAAATTTTAATAAGCCAAATAGATGGGTTGTGACATTCAGCATAGCATATCTTATTTAAAGTTGATTTCTTCATAATTGACTTGAGGAGAAAAAATGTGCATAACGTATATATGAATTAGAAATTCATATTTTGGAATACTGTAAAACTTAAACACATTATTAAACTCTGAGAAAAAAATTAAAAAAAAAAAGAGAAATCCTCTGAGATAAATTCTTTTAGTTAGCCCCTTCATTCTGAATTAGCAAAAGTTTCCCTGTTTTCTCATTCTGAATTAGCAAAAGTTTCCCTGATTTACTCTTCCCCCTTTTTATATTCACAAGGAGGGGGGAGAAAAAACATATGTTAACCCCTCCCTGTCCACATGGTTTCTTTCAAATCTTAATCAAGATTCCATCTCAGAATGAACAATTGAACTATTTCTTACTTGTTAATTTTGACAACTTTTCCTATCTTAAACCATATCTTTTGGTCAACACATTATCGGTTAATTTATGGAAAAGCAATCAAAAGAAAATCTAATCAAAAGATAAGCTTACTGACACTTTTGGTAAAACAAATGTTACATTCTTTTTTTTTTTTACTTAAATAATTTCTTATTTAGATCTACATTTTTGAACTAGAAATTATAGATTAGAACAGATTCACTTATTTTTCCCTTTTCCACACTTATCATGAAATACTATAGAAAATTATGACAATTTCTATAAAGGAAATAAAAAAAAATAAAACCCATATATCTATATCACACACACATACATATGCAGAACAATTAACAGAAAACTGCTTATTCAGATCTCATGGACATAAAATATCCATTATAATTTATTATAATTACAAGCATAATATAAATTGTAATTTCTTATAATTTTAAGCCTATTCTCCTGAAAAAAACTGTCAAACTAAAGCCACTGATAATTAATTCAATTTCAATTCTCACCAACTTTTTAGTAATATATATATTAAAATTCATAAAAACTTTATCTTAGCCATATAAATATTTTTTTCTCACTTATCATATTGGCAAATTATTATAGCAGCATACAAAAAAAATCAATCACCACCCTGCTTTAAATAATGCTACCTATACTTTATACAAACACAAACTGTATCTCTATAGATGTTACATTTGAGCTATTGATTTATCAAATAAAACTTTTTAACTTTTTTTACATTTAAAAAAAAATGCCTATAATTATTTCCTTTTCTCACAATTGGTTTATAGATGAAATACAACAAATGTCACAATATATATATATATATATATATATATATATATATTGTGACATTTAAGATCGGACTTTTTTATATATATATATATATATATATATATATATATATATAAGTAAAATTCAGTGACATGTCACATGACCAATATAGCTTGTGATACCAATATGTAATATATAAAGTGCCTGCTAATAGTTCTAAACAATCTTATTTATTATTTGTTATGATAAATCCTGCAAGAGAAAGTAGCTGAAGCCTTTATCTATGATGGTTTCCATCTCCAGACCAGTTTTGAGCTATGACTCTCATCACTGAGAGGAGCCATAGCTCGAAAATGGTCTATGAATGAAGACCATCATAGATAAAGGCTTAAGCTTAAGGTACTTTCTCTTGCAGCATTTATCATCAAAAATAATAAATAAGCTTGTTTAGAGCTATTAGCAGGCTCATTATATATATATATATTGATTACTATCTTACTGTGAATGTTTAGGTGGTTACTGGTTGGTTTCTAATTATATATATATATATATATATATATATATATATATATATATATATATATATATATATATATATATATATATATATATATATATATATATATATATATATATATATATATATATATATATATATATATATATTGTGACCTTCTAGTTTGGCACCAGAAAAAGTCATTGTAGTAGTGTGACAGTATATCAGTAATATCTGATATAGTCCTCTTTAAAAAAATGAAATAACATGAAATTTTTAATTTTTTTATATTTTGACTTAAAACTGTAATTAAAAGCAAGTGTAGGTGTAATTAAAAATATTTCTTAATTGTTTAGTGTCTTGTTTTGGGGTATAATCAGTGATAGAGTAGGGGAGTAGCTTGTTATATGTATAATCAGTACAGTTTGAGTTGATACTTACTTGTTTTATTTGTTCATAAAGCAGTATTCAATTTTGTTAGAATGATTTTCTAGTCCATTTGTTTCATACATTTTAAATTGATAGAATAAACAATAAAATATGTTTCACTCATCATCATTCACATTGTCATTTCAGTCAGTATAGTATAATACCTATAGCATATTACTATTGAATATTCATGCATTATCCAACTTCATTTTTCATTCATATGTTTCATTAAACCATTAAATATCCCACATTACATTTAAATATTTAATTATATCAACAATAGTATGAAAAAATTAACTTAATTACATTCTAAATAAATCAATGAATTATAGACTGGTGGATGCAACAAATACTGTAAAATATTTTATTTATTAAAACAATTGTCATCAATTTTATTCTACTGCTTTAAAAATATTTAATTATTAGTTCAATATTTTTTCCCATTTATTTAAAAGATGAAATAATTTTTTTTCATCTCTATTTTTTTTTACTATCTCAAGTTTTTGCATAATTAAGGAAGCTTTTTCTGGTGATGTAACCCTGTCGTAAACAATTGGTAGAGAACAATGTGATGTAATGATTATTAAAAATAATCTAAAAAAAGAATACTTATTATTTTTTAGAGGGCAGAGTCAATTATTATTACTTTTGAAGAGGCTGGTCAATTATTAAAACTTTTACGAGGGCAATTATAGCTAACCAAGGACAGCTATAACTAAGTTTTATTTGGCAAAGTTTAATAGTGAAATTATTTTTCCTCTTCCAGAGTTTAAGTTGAAAATTTAAATATATCATTTGTTTGCAAAATGTGTACTTAAAAACCACTAAAAGATATGTATATTTTACTCCAGCTGATGATTTAAATTGTCCCAACATTATGCTAAAGTACGTGTAAGGGTTATATTCTATTATTCAAGATAAATTATTATTAGTTAAGAAATGGGAATGCTTAATAGAACTGTAAAATCGTTTTATTTAAATTGAAAAATTAACAGGAAAGGATAAAAAAATGTTTGTTTATTTTATAACAATTAATTTTTTAAGTTTTAATCATACTATAAAGGGAATAACTGCAACATGCTTCATTTATATGTGGGAAAGATGTGAACTGTCATTGAACATTTTCAGAACTTTAATACATAGATTTCATGTTAAATATAAAAAAAAAATTCAAAATATACACAAGAATTATGTAATTTTTTTGTCATATGTATTAGAACAGTGGCATAATTATTTCTATTTTTATCTTTGGAAAAGAAAATATGCAAGATGAAATATGTCATTAAATGTACTTTAATAATTATTCGTTCTTCTAGACTCATAGGAGGGATGAAATTATAAATGGATAAAGTTATGTGACATTGCTGTATTAATATTACCAATGAGTTTATCTAAAGAAATATTATTAATTGAATAACTATGTGTATTCCTAAATGGCATTACAATTGTGAAATCAAATTTTAAATATATCCCAGGAATGAAGTACAAACTTAAATTTTATTTGCATTGTGGAATATTCATTGCTTAATTAATGAAATTCTATATAATATTGACAGCAATTCATTAGTTGATAACTAAAAATATTGAATATGCTCTTATGGATTCAACAAAATATTGTTTTGTTTCTCCTGCAGGAAATGTGTTGTTTGTTGTATCAATATTTATCCTAGTGTGATTACCATTTAGTAACCTTATTATTTATTTGGAGACATGACAAGGAAAGTCATGTAGAACTATTTATAAACTTTTTGTTTTGTATGGAAGGAAGAAAGAAGAAAATAACTTTATTATTATTATTATTATTATTATTATTATTATTATTATTATTATTATTATTATTATTATTATTATTATTATTATTATTATTATTATTATTATTATTATTATTATTATTATTATTATTATTATTATTATTTAATAGCATATTAGATAGTATTAGTTAAGAAATGTTTTATTATTGTATCTATTATTATTATATGTATTGTTATATTTTTCTTCAAGAACATCTCAGAATAGCATAATGAAAAAAAATACATTATGCTGGTAATTTTATATTATTATTATTATTATTATTATTATTATTATTATTATTATTATTATTATTATTATTATTATTATTATTATTATTATTATTATTATTATTATTATTATTATTATTATTATTATTATTATTATTATTATTATTATTATTATTATTTTAATATGACATATGGTCATGTGTGTGTTAATAATCCAAACATATAATAAAATGAATGGAAGAATCCATTTATTGATCAATAAGGATGAATAAGTATTTTAAAAAAAGAGTTCATTATATTAAATCTTACCATATATATTTCTTTTTTATAAATTGGAATACCATTATTTTCAATAATTATTTCATCTATAACATACAAAATTTTTTATTTATTTAGGTTCAATTTAACTACAGATTCGTGCCAATATCAATGCATTATATTATTAAAAAAAATATTTTTCTTGCTTTGTCCACCGTAACAATTATTTTATTCTCCAACCGTTCTTTGAACATTACCAAATCCTAAATATTGTCAGAATTGAGATATTTATTCTTTATTAATTCTAGCAGTAATAATTTATATGTTAACAGTAATTCTTTGCTTACTACACTTTTTAAATGGTCTGTATATCATATGCTTATATATGTGTGTGTCTATTATTAAACTTATTTATAATTATATGTAATTGCAAGGAAAATGATTTTAAATGAATTGGATTCAGAAGGAAAAGATGATCAATCATTTTGAAGAATTAGAAAGTTATTTAAGAGATAATTATTATTTCTTTGTTATGACTGAATGAAAAGTATTTTTGTGTCTATATGCTATAAAGTTCATAATGTTTATATTTTATGGGATTGAGTCAGTGTATTTGTAAGTTGAATATTTAGTATGGGTAGTTTGCCCTGTGTATTGTAGTGTCTAGGATTGAGTAATCCATTATTTTCCATGTATTGTAGTATTTCAATAGGAGTGGATTGAGTCCTCCTTATATATTTGATATGATGAATTAAATGTGTATGAAGCTAGATATGTTATCTCCCTAATTTTTATTTGCTGATGTGTTATTACACCAGTTATTTAGTCTTAAAAATAGACTTGAAAGTTATTGTTGTATTTATCTGATTTGAATTATAGAAATCTTTTATCCCATGTGTGTATTGGATGTTTTCCAGCTTATGCTATAGCCTAGGTTTTGATAGTTTATGGATAAAAAAGAAGAATAAAAGGAAAGTATAGTGTCTTATAAAACAGCTGTATTGTAGTTAATAAATAAAGATTGATTGGTATTCACTTTCATCCGTATTATGATTATATTGAAATATCATAAGAAAACCAATTAGATTAATTAACATTAATTATTTATTGTCTTTGACACACAGCATAATACAAATTCATGCACAAATTGTTAAATTTGAGATATAAAAAATAATTATTAATGTAAAACTTTACTTATCATGTTAAAACATTTTGTAGTAATCATTTAAGCTTCATCTCATTGATTTTTATCATTTAATCATAATTTGCATAAATAATCAAGCAAAGATAGGACATTAGTTAATTAATACTTGATTTACTTTATTTTGGAAAAGCAGAACCTAGTTATTCAATAGAATACTTTACTTCAAAATTACAAAGAAAATAAGTTTAATTAATAGAAGTATTTATTTTCTTTGGTAAGATAGTCCATTAATATTCCTAGTTTAAATCCCCATATTGTAATTTTAGTTAAGATACTTTTGAAGTAACAATGCAAAATCTTAATTTGTTCAGTAATTAGAATATTAATCTATGTTGTTGTTATAAAATTTAATTAGTAAATGAGTGTTGTTCAGCAAAATGATGAATAAAATATAATTTAGTAATCAGTTTCTAGAAGTGTAAGGCCACTTTTTTTTTTTATTTTATTATTATTATTATTATTATTATTATTATTATTATTATTATTATTATTTTATTTTTTTATTATTATTATTATTATTATTATTATTATTATTATTATTATTATTATTATTATTATTATTATTATTATTATTATTATTATTATTATTATTATTATTATTATTATTATTATTATTATTATTATTATTATTATTATTATTATTATTATTATTATTATTATTATTATTATTTTTAAGTCTATCAGAAATCACTGATAACTAAAAGGCCATTTCTTTTATGGTAAATGATATGGATTTATTTAATTCATTTAATGTTAAAAATAAAAATGTTTTACCAATTTATCAGAATGCACGTGATGAATGAAATATAGTAGATGGAAAAAGTCAACAAATTGTGTTGTATTATTTATTCTTGTATAAACTGTGAATAATAATATTAAATCCCTTTGGAATTTGTGTTCATACCAATAAAAGAAAAGTAAATGTTGATTTAGCTATTTTTCTATGTGATTAATAAATATTTTGTTATCTAAATTTGTATTTGTAGTTTCTTCCATGGCATTCATTCGTATTTCATACTTCCAAACATGCTTATACATTTATTTTATTTAATGCATCATAATAACATTTTATTTAATTATAATAAATCTCTAGATATGATAATGTTGATTTCCTTGATCCAAACACTATATGAGATACCAATTACCTACTGATCATTTTAAAAGGGTTTTGTTATTTAATTTTATTTAGATGATGAATTGAAATCAAAATGTGCCCGATTTCTTTCATTATCTAACTGCAAGAATCTAATTAGGGTATTGTTTGGTTTATAATATTATTTTCATAGTGTTAAATAATAATATTGAGGTATCAAAATGTTAGATCAGGCTATACCATAAGTTAAATCCCTGAGATATTCAATTTTAATTTAGATTAGACAATAAATTCATTTAGCCAGATTATATTAGTGAGTAGTTAAAATTTAGTAATGATAAGTTTAGTTTGAGTTTAGATCTAGTGAATTATACATTACAATTTCTGAAATATTATTTATTTTATTTTAGTTATTAGTTAATTGTATAATATAGTAGAGGTTGTTCAGTGCATATGTATGATGGGAGGAGGCGAAATATAGGGTATTATTAGTTAATTTTAGCTGGTAGAATTTTACCAATTTAATTTTGTCTAGCATAGAACTTGATAGATGTTTATTCCTATTACTTATAATATTTTCTCCCACATCTAATGTACATTGTACACCTCATACACCTCTGTATCGAGGGCAACTGAGTTAGTTTTAGGGGAAAACTTTAATTAAGAGTCTTATGAGTAAATTTAGGACAAAATTAGATTGATATTTTATTCTACGATTCATAGAATTGGCACCCCTGGGTAATTGTTAGTGTTGGTGATAGGTGTGAGGGGTTACTATATATATATATATATATATATATATATATATATATATATATTATATATATATATATATATAATGTTCCAGCCAACTTACATATTGTTCATACATTATAGTGTACCAATATGATGACAATACATTTATCATGACAAAGCACTGTGAAAAAGCAGGAACCTAAAAAACTTGATCATTTAACTTGACTTGGAAGAAAAAAGAACCCCCTGACAAAACATAAATGGGTTGAAATAATTGGACAGTCCTTCCGGTAATATAAAAAAATAATATATATAAATATAATAATGTTCTCATACTATGAATGGAAAAACAATTTCTAAGTAATACTAAAACTTTTTTTAAAAAAAATTAATTAATTAATAATAATAAATAAATAAAATTGAATATCAAATAGCAGGCTAAGATCAAATGTAAGAGGTAAAATAAGTCAAATTGACATATTTTACTTTTCAAACATGTGTGTGTGTGTTGTGTAATGATCACAAAATATATGTTGTGAAAACACACATATATTTCTATATGTGTTACATTTTTTATAATTTGAAATAAATAAAAAAATAGTAAGAAATAATAGAAATAAAAAATAGTTTGAGAAATAAGTAGATATACAAAAATGAAATCAAAATAAAAAATTGCATTATTTTTTTTGGAATAAAACTGTATATTTTTAGAATCAGGTGGAGAAATAGAATCAGGCAAGACAAATATTTAATAAAACTGTATATTAGAAATTGAGTGGAAAAATAAAATCAGACAAGACAAAGATTTAAGACCTGCTATTGCTTTCTATAAATTAAATTTTAAAAAAAGTAAATATTAAAAGCATAATAAATGTAAAATGTTTTAAAGTAGATATGCCAATAGAATAAATTAGAAAATATTGTATCCTATCTCATCAGCATGAATATGATAAGGTAGTAAATGAATCTAGAAAAAAAGTCTATATAAAAATGTAAAATGAATTAAAACAAATTAAAATTATGTTGATAAATAAACAGTGGAAGAGTTAGGTATAAAAAAGGCAGCTTGTCCAATGTTTACAGTTTCATTCAGGTTTTATTTTAGTTTTATTTGATTTTTTCATCCAAGTGTCAGTTAACGTCTCCATTTAAATTTTAGTTGAATTTAAATTTCAAGTTTTCCAGATTCAGTCAGTAGCTGCAAAGGTTTTCAAGCTCACTACTTCATCAAAAATATGGACAAAAAAGCCACAGAAATAGCAACATGCCCTGTTGGAAAACCTTGAAGTATTTGGCTAGATTTCATGCCTGAGTCATCAACTTCAACAACTGTTCTTACCTGTAATCCATATCTCATTGCTAATATAAACACTGCTGCATAGTGTCTTTCCTATTGTATGTCATAATTATGGAAGGAAAAAATGAAGCCATCAATGGAGACCAAAAGACCAATAAGTGTGAAATCAAAAACAATGGAAATGTGTCATCATAACTTAAGAAAAACACTAGGTAAATATATTTTTGTTCATAAATTGTCTACATATATTTTTAAAATTGAAATGAACTATAAATGAATGACAATCAGTAACATTTATTTTTTAACAATTAATGTTTGCTTAATTATATTCTGTGTTAAATTTTACTGTTATATTTATCTACATATGTGTGCATGTGAACAAATAAATGTTTGCTTAATATGTTGCTTGATCTATAATTTCTCTCTCTCACTTTTAACTATGTCACCAATAATATAAAGGGTAGAAACATTTCTATGTGCAAATAATACTTTGCTGGGTCTCTTATCAATATTATGAGTTAGCCTGGGTATATTTCAAATGTTGTATTATTGTGTCTGTTATCCAGGCATGCCATCTATATCTAACGTATATGGCCAGATATACCCAAGGGTTGTTGTCAAAACAAATAATGTGCTTGGGATAGTATGTTTTAAGCCATCAGTATAGAGGGACACTATAGTCAGGAAAGATGGTTGATCATAACCATTTATGTAGCTTTGGTCTGACCATAGATATCATTGATGGTTAATCTATCAATGTTATTCTATGCATCTGGTTGAATGTAGAATTCGGTGCTGGAGTCATTAAATAAGAGAACCAATCTTAAATAGTAAAATGTAAGCATTTATTTTATAACGTCTTGCGTGCGATTATAATTACGATAGAATGACAGCCTGTTAAGCTAATTGCGCAGACGCTGTGAGAATGTTATTAATAAATGAATACCTTCGAACAACCAGATGATATAGTATTTGTATAAGAGTAAAAAGGAAGAGTAAGAGAATTCCTTTTTACTCTTATACAAATACTATATCATGTGGTTGTTCGAAGGTATTCATTTATTAATAACATTCTCACAGTGTCTGCGCAATTAGCTTAACAGGCTGTCATTCTATCGTAATAGTAAAATGTAATAACTAATAAATGTTTATAAGTATTTAATATATCACAATAATTAATAATGTACAGCAAAAATGTTAAATATATAAATATTTAAAAAAAAAAAAACTGATGGTCACAAATAACCAAAATGTCCATGTATGTGGCCAGATCATTACAATATATAGATTGTAGCCAAGTGAATACATTTCTGTATTAATAATAATACTTGGAACCATGTTCCTTAAGTTTATAATTATATAATCAATAAGGAAATAATTAGTTCTATACATGTTTTTAATAACAATAGCAAATTCATTTTATTAAATGATTTTTGCCAAATGGTAAGATAAAAATTATTGACAATTTTTTTAAAATAATTTTTAAACATTTTAAAATATAATTTTAATATTTGAAATGTATTAAAATTTATAAATATTTGTAGCAGAAGCAAATAATAAAAAAAATAGATAAATAGTTTCTTTTATTCTCCATATTCAATAAACTTGTCTTTTCATTATTAATTTTTGTTTTGAAAAAATATACTGAAAGAAAATTATTCTCTCTTCAGTAAATTATTTATATAATAATTTTTAATTTTAACATTAAGAGGGATAAAACAAATAATTTTTATGTTTACTAATACTTTTAAAAGAAAATAAAGAAATTATGATTTTAAAATTTTGTTAAATTTGTACTTTAATTAATCAGAATTGTTTTTTTTTTTTATTTTTTATCTCTCTCCACAAAAAATGCCAGTGTAATATAATGGATTATCTTTTTTTTTTCTTTTGGCAAACAGAATAAGTAAAAGGAAATATCAAATCATCTATGATTCTAATTTCAGTTTTTTACTTTTTTTTTAATATCACTGTTAAAAGATGAAAATAGTTGAAAAATTGTGTTTTTTTAAAAAAAATAACCTAATTGTTTAGTATTAAATTTTGTAATGTAGGAAACACAATTGTGATTATTGCAAGACATAATTGATCAAAATATAAGAGTATGGTTAAACCACATATATGTTCTTATAAGAATCAATATTTATTGGCCCAACTATTGAATAGGACATTAATGTCTAAGCCAGCTACTGAAGAAGATAGTAGGAAGAAAAATATATGTCAACCTGTTTAAATAGGCAGGAAGAGAATTTAACTGTCAATGACCCACTACAGGTTTAGCTAAAAATGTTTTCAAAGGTAAATTCAACCATGGGCTAATTTTTTCTAAAAAACTAGACATCATCTTTTTCCAATAACTTGTTTCACTGAAAATATGAATGTAAAGAATATGCTTCTGAAGTGATCTGCAACCTTGTCACTAACGAAGAGCATGAGTGTCATCTATGTATTAGGCTTACCAAAAAGATTATTGAAAAAAAAAGTGGACAAATTGTTGCTGTTTTATAGTCTGATATTTTATTTTGTCCAAATAAAATAAAGAGTTTCTTGAAATTGAGAAGATTTCAAAAAGCAAACCCACATAGAAGTAGTAAAAGTGTAAAGGTAAACAAGGACTTTTAAAAGAATTAAGACAGTAATAGATGTTTTTTTTCTTTATGTATACATTATACTCTCAAGTAGAGATAAAATATAGGAATGAATAGTGCTAATAGAGCAGCATTTTCTTGTGAACTATTTTATGTTCATGTAATGTTTTTTTTTTTTTTTTTAAATTATAGAAAGTGTTATTTAAGTAACTTAATATTTATTATAGATGACATGTTTTGTTCTTATTCACTTGAATTTTCTTTAAAATTATACAAAGAGTTAAAATAATTTAAAATCATCTTATCTTTGACTACATTAAAGATTTATTTTTATTTTTTCTTATTGGAGAGGAAGTAATTTATGGAAAGCAAAATTATTAAAATTGATGAATGAAAATTACATAGTTAATCCTTTTTTCTAAATGAAATTATATTATTGATAAGAATGTATAAATTTGAATTATTATATTATCATGTTATTTTTGTTCAATGTTGTTCTCTTGAGTGTATTAAATAATAATTTTAAAAAATGTTCTATTGTTAATGTTTTTCCTCCAAATATCTGTTCCATGATTTTATATTGTGTGTGATATGATTTCAATATAGCTTAGTGTGTGAAGAATTGTTATCAAATATTTCCAATAAAGTTCTTTTAAAATAAATTAAAACAATCTGATATATGCAGTAACAGATCATGGAGTTCTTGCTTTCTGAACTAAATTAGACCATAACAATTAGTTTTATGGATGTAGTGATTAATTTTTTGTGTTTTGAAATTCAAATAATAATTCAGGATAATACAAATGTGTCAATTTTAAAATCCATTCAGTGAATCTTATTTTGTTTATGAGAAAATTAATAGATTTGTGATGAATTAATAGTATTATATAAAAAAGGCATCAATAATCATCATCATATTCTATTATATTAGCAATATTTTTTTTTTACTAATGATGGGTTAGAACTTATGAATGTTCATCCAAATTTTTGTATTGTTTTGTCCTAAGTTTGACATTGTTTAGATAAGTAGAATATTTAAGGATGCATTTTAAAATCTAGTTACAAACATGATTATTAATTTTTGATTGTTCTTTGTGGTTTATTATTGACCATTGATTGCAGATTAATTTTAAATATAATTATTCATCTGGAATGCTGTAGATGTAACTTATGGTTTTGTTGATGCAGATTCTCTGCTCTAATTCACTGTATTTTTAATTCATGTTATATTAGATTGTTTATTAAATTAGGGTAATGATGTTTTTCTGTCTCATAATATTTCTATATTGACAGTTACAAATGGTACCAAATGTGGGCTTGATTGCATAATGGAAACTACTGAAGCTGCTAATCAGAACTTTATATAAGTGTAATAATATTGAGGGCTAAATGGATTTACAAATAATCATTAAAACCAGTCTACACTTAGACAATTACAATATCAATAACAATCAACATTTTCTAACTATTGTCAAGACAAACTCCTTTTAACAATAAGAGTGAAATTACACCCTTATTAATGGTCTGATATAGTTATATAAACACTAAACCCATTTAACCTGGGTCATTACTACATTTATTTGAAATTTATTATTGCAGTTTGTAATGTTATAATTGACTATTTATTAGTCTGTATTCAGAATAGGTTTTATGTACCTGTTTAAATAGTTTTATTTAATTTTATTTGCATCAATAATTTCAATCTCTGTGGTCAAATTGTAATATTTAAGGGTGTAAATAGTATATATTTAGAATATGTTACAAAAACAAACTAAATAGATTAATAAAATATTTTACAATTTATTAACAATTAATTAATAAAAAGATTGTGTAAGAAGTCACAATTATTAACACACACATGTAAATATTATAGTAACAAACGATATTTTAATTTTAAGTCATAGAACAAATTTAACACTTTTTAATACTTATAATCATTAAATTATATCACATCAAACATATTGAACAAGTCACTAAATATGTTTTTTATGGTACTGTTCTTTTAATATTTTACTGTTGACTTCCTAAGTTTTATGTGATGGTTTTTTTTTCCCTTGAATACTGGTAATTGTAAAGAAACTAAATACAGCAGCAATGGTCATATTATATGACATATACTATTTGTAGGTTTTGAATAATTAATTAAGCATTATCCACTTCTTCATTCATGCCATTATAGAGGCATTTTCCAAGCTGGTTTTGCAAACTTCACTGCTGGTTTCTGGATCTAATTACATTTCCATGCAAGTTTTGACAAGTAGTTTTGATTACCTAGCCTCACATGGTAGATACATTTCTTGTAAATAAAATTATCACCATGATTGTTTAACTGAAGAATTGATAAATACTTTATAAACAGTAAAATATAGTTGAAAGTGAAAACACTTTTACCCAATGATTATTTTTTTCTTCAGCAAAGATAACAGTAAAGTGGCATCAATAATAGACTGCACTGTAATTCACTGCAATAAAGATTTTGCTACATTGCAGTGTATTTGTTTATTAATATAAAATGAAGAAAAAAAATAGCTTGTATCTTTATTCCTTCTTTTCATTTTGTCAACATAAGACAAAAAAAATCAATGCTGATTTTTACTTTTAAATTATAACTTATTAACTGCTATTAATTTGAACATTTTAATAGTTTTTTTCTTCAAATAATCCACATTATTTGCTGTAAAAATGAACAAGTCGTTTAATTAAAACTTTCATTTGAAAGATAGATTAAATAATGTTTGCATTTAGATATTTTGCTTTATTTCTTGTAAAAAGAAAAACTATGGAATTCAAAATTCCCTAGCATATCAAAACATGTTTATTTTATTTCTTTACAGTATTATTACCATTCTCTTGTTTTTTACATATTACAATCATTAATAATCTTTAATAGTGTGTCAACTTATTTTTTTCTTTTATCCTTTTGGCAGTTTACACTTTTATTTTTATTTTGTATGATTTTCTGTTCATGTTCTATATTCAATTTTATATATATATATATATATATATATATATATATATATATATATATATATATATATATATATATATATATATATATATATATATATATATATATATATATATAAACAAAAAAAAGACTTATAAATCCAATAAATAATATTATATTTCAACCAGAGACTGGTTTTCATCAGAAAGAAAAAAAAATACAGAGTAAAAAAAAAAAAAAAATACAGTAACTTAATAATTAAAAAAATATTTTATCCACTTAGGAGCACTTTCGATTATCCCAGTAATCTGTTTCAACTAAAGCTTTGAAATGCTAACTTTCCCACAATTCCATGATCTTAACATTTGCTGCTTGCCTGTTAATCACTTCATATTTATATTTGTTTATTACCATAGCTTCTTTAATTTTTCTTTTGTTGTTATTTTTTTCAATTTGCAATATTTTTGCACTGTTAAAGTTGAAGTCAAAACCATAAATACATGATTTATTATGGGTGTAAAAAACAGATGCTGAAATATTATTATCTATTACGCAATTTTCTTTTAATTTCTGAACATGATTTAATAATAGCAAGTGTACTTTAGTTCTTTTTTCCAATGTACATCTAGATTCACCTATATATCCATCACCACACCTACATATCTATTTATATATGACACAATTTTTATTTATAAATGAGGTTTTATCTTTGGAGTTATTTACTAATTTGTTTAATGTAGGAGGTGTGTACAATGCAACATCACATATATCTTTATAAATTTTCCTTATAAACTTTACTTGATAATTTGAAATATATGGGATTGATATCCATATTTTTTTCTTAGCAGGAGAATCAATATTATTATTAAGATTTTTATTTTTATATTTTATATTAAAATCTCTAATAACATTATATATGTGATTATAACTGTAGCCAACATTTAACAATTCATTTGAATATCTTTCAATATTTTTGCCTTTATCTGATGAATATTTGCAAAGACTATTATTTCTAAATAAAAAGGACTTCAAACCTGCCATTTTGTGTGACATTGACACTATTGATTTATATGGAATGTAACCTCTTTTTACTATAGGTTTAATGGTCATACAGTAATTCAGCATGCATTGATTTCTAGTTATTTTAAGATCAAGAAACTGAACGCACATTAAATCTTCATCTGTTTTTATCCATCTTAGGCCTTTCAAACAATTTAATTCCTTATATAACTCATTAATTGTATTTGGTTTACCACATACAAAAACATCATCAACATATCGATAATATGCAGTAATATTTTTTTGATAACATTCATTTTTCAAAATATTTTCTTCATATGTAGAAATTATAAAATTACATATTTGAGCAACAGTAGGTAATCCCATGGGCCATCCATTACACATTTTATAAAAATCCTTATTAAAAACTGCATTAAAAACTGCATAACATTAAATTTTATTGATAAAAATATTTATGCAGTTTTTAATAAGGATTTTTATAAAATGTGTAATGGATGGCCCATGGGATTACCTACTGTTGCTCAAATATGTAATTTTATAATTTCTACATATGAAGAAAAAATTTTGAAAAATGAATATTATCAAAAAAAATATTACTGCATATTATCGATATGTTGATGATGTTTTTGTATGTGGTAAACCAAATACAATTAATGAGTTATTTAAGGAATTAAATTGTTTGAAAGGCCTAATATGGATAAAAACAGATGAAGATTTAATGTGCATTCAGTTTCTTGATCTTAAAATAACTAGAAATCAATGCATACTGGATTACTGTATGACCATTAAACCTATAGTAAAAAGAGGTTACATTCCATATGAATCAAAAGTGTCAATGTCACACAAAATGGCAAGTTTGAAGTCCTTTTTATTTAGAAATAATAGTCTTAGCAAATATTCATCACATAAAGGCAAAAATATTGAAATATATTCAAATGAATTGTTAAATGTTGGCTACAGCTATAATCACATATATAATGTTATTAGAGATTTAATATAAAATATAAAAATAAAAATCTTAATAATAATATTGATTCTCCTGCTAATAAAAAAATATGGATATCAATCCCATATATTTCAAATTATCAAGTAAAGTTTATAAGGAAAATTTATAAAGATATATGTGACATTGCATTTTACACACCTCCTACATTAAACAAATTAATAAATAACTCCAAAGATAAAACCTCGTTTATAAATAAAAATTGTGTCATATATAAATGGATATGTAGGTTTGGTGATGTATATATAGGTGAATCTAAATGTATGTTGGAAAAAAGAACTAAAGAACACTTGCTATTATTAAAATGTGTTCAGAAATTAAAAGAAAATTGCATAGTAGAGAATAATATTTCAGCATCTGTTTTTTATGACCATAATAAATCATGTATTTATGGTTCTCACTTCAACTTTAACAGTGCAAAAATATTGCAAATTGAAAAAAAATAACAACAAAAGAAATATTAAAGAACCTATGCTAATAAACAAATATAAATATGAATTGATTAACAGGCAAGCAGCAAACGTTAAGATCACAGAATTGTGGGAAAGTTTGCATTTCAAAGCTTTAGTTGAAACAGATTACTGGGATAATCGAAAGCACTCCTAAGTGGATAAAATATTTTTTAATTATTAAGTTACTGTATTTACAAATATTCAGTTATATAATTACGTATATTGTTTTTAAAATACAGACATCGAATCATAATATTATATATATATATATATATATATATATATAATCATAATATTATATATATATATATATATATATATATATATATTAGTGAGGAGGGTGATGATTGTAATTTTCTCATCTCCCTACATCACCCCTATTCTGCACTGTTATAAATGGTGATCAATAATAGGCCCAATGATGATCAAATTCTAGTGTTTAGTATAAATATTGACCACGTAATTTAAACTTGAGAAATTATACCTAAAAAAAAACTATTTTGATTCAGAATTAATTTTAAAATGTATTACTATGAAATCTGATAAAAGTATAAATTGTGATTAAGTTATAATTTGATTATAAATTGGAAATAATAGTTAATATATATTTAAGGAGTTCATATTTAAAGTAGAATAGAAAATTAAATTATGATTTTGGAGATTGGATTTAGTTTTGACTAATTGATTTTGTTTAACTGTACTTTCAGTACTGATGATGAATGGATAGTTTTGTCATTGATTTGGGTATGCAATTTTTTCATGCAACTTTATGGAGGGTTTTACCTTGATATTATACCAATCCACTCATTACCAGATTATTATGATGGGCAGTTATTGTAATTCTATCATAGTTTCATTCTATGTAACTCAAAGAAGCCCATAAAACTCAAATGAGCAGAACATTGCAAAGATATTTATATAATATTTCTGTTATGGGATGTAGATATTTGTATTGTATACATTGATACAGATTTTCTGGTGGTTATTCTGCATTGCACACTTTCAGTCTGATGGCTGGTTTATATATCTATCCCTGAATTGCATGTTTCTAAGTTTTATTTTGCTATCAGATGCTAATCAAATCTCTGGAAAAAGTTTTAATAAAGAAGTTATTACATGAATTTGTTTGTATAAATGTACTAAAATTATTAGTAAATAAAGAAATTAGTGATACAACTATGAACAAAATATAAAAGAAAAATTTAACAAGGTAAATTAATTAAACAAATATATCTATGTATCAAGACAATAATGTTTAAATAAAGGCAGATAAGGGGTAATAGTATTAGTTAAGATAAAAGGTTGAATGGTAGTGGAGTGTGATGTGAGGCTTACATTATAATATATAATTTTAAAAGTAATTAAAACAGGCAAAACTATCTATATATATTGACACTCAGTGTAATCTTTTTATTGATTTACTAACAGTTAAGAGTAAGCATAAGAAATGGTGATCATGTGATGTTTATTTTAAAAATACTTTAATATAAACATATATGAGCATACTAGCAATAACAAAAAATGTCACCTAACTGAAAAAAGTGCAAAATAAAAAAAGATCACATTAAGGGAATATCTAGTCAATAATGCAAACAAGATACATGGGAAAAATATATTTTGACTCAAAATCAAAACAAAACAATAAATGAGCAAAAGTGTGAGTTGATGAGCAACAAATTAATTATAAAGGATAAATAATAATATATACTTATTTTAATGATAAATTAGACATTAATTATAAAAAAATATACTTAAAAACTAATATATAGAATATTAGAAATAATGACATTTAATGTCAGAGGAATGAATGGTCCAAATAATGTTAATACAATTTTAAATTATATAAAAAAAAATGATATAATAATCGTTACAAAAACAAAGATATCTACTAATACAGCAGTTATATAACAAATTCCATGGTTAAACATTATATTGTTTTATATAAACCTAATATTAGGCCAACTCAACAAGTAACAGTGTTACTGAATATTAATTCGACTTTAGAGAAGATCCACTTTTTAACTTTCAAAACCAATTATATAATTGTTTCTTTCATTTTTTTGAAAAGTATTGCCTGATTTGATCACAATTTATACCATAAATTAGAGCACATATATTTTAATGTTTTTCATAATGTTAAAAAAAGTTGCTTCCATGGTATGATAAAATTGGGTGATGATCTTATTTGTACATATCATAATATTCCATATGAATTAAAGCATAAAATCAAAGAGCTGCCCATCTTCTCATTTAAAAATGTGTATCATATTAATGCATGCTTTTTTTTCAAAAGTAGATTTTCATTAGTCACTGATTTTTTTTTATTTCAGGGCATAACTTAAATAATGCTAAATTAAATGCATCATTAGTGGAATTTAATGATTATTTAAGTATACAAATATTTACAAATATTAATTTGAAATAAAATGTAACCAATGACATTACAATAGATCAAATATGTAATATTTTAGTTATAATTATTATACATGGATAAGTTCAATCACCTTATATAGCATGGTACAAAATAAAAGTGGAACTAAATGATTTATGAAGGAATATAACCAAAACATTATGTCACAAAATATAATTAAACTGGAAATGCTAGATATACACAATATCTCCAATTTTATTATCATATTTTAATCCAAATTATGAACTTATTAATAATCTACAAGAGAATTGATATTTTTTATATCAAACAAATTTAGCAGGATGTCCAAACCAAACTATAAGAAATCTAAATACTCACTTATAATTTATATAAAAACCAATGCTTATATATTAAAAAAATTAAAAATAAATCTTAGATATTATATAGAATAAATATCTTTATCGAACAACAAATATATATGACAATATCTGTAATATAATCATATAATTATAACATATAAAAGCTCCTTTCAGCAATTTTTAAATTTTTGTCCTTTTTAATATGTCTTAAGTACAAAAATAGCCTATATTGCATACATAGTGACATCTGCTGACTCTATATAAAATTACATCAAGCCTATAATTTATGTTTTAATATATTAATAATAACACATATTATATAACCCACCATTCATTTTTTCATTATCCAATTATTAGTTAAATTAATTGACGTTTTATAAATGTTCATACAATTATTTCTATTATAATTAATGTAATTGGTTTCATATATATTCCTTCTATTAATTTTTTAAATATAATTTAATGGAATTATATTTTTAAGACAATCTATTCTATGTCCATAATTTAAGTAGTGAACATATAATGCAGATCTGTCAACTCTCCTACTAATGTCATTATTATGTTCTTTGGCCCTTTGTATAATAGTTTTGCCATATGTCCATTATAAACCATACTGAAAAACCCACAATTAATTTTATACACTATACCCTTTTTATATTTTATATCATCTTTTATTTTATAACTCCTTACTGATATATCAAGATTTTTACTGTTTGACCATCCTATTTTGATATTTTTATCTATATAATTTTTATTTTTTCATAATGTATGATAAATTTTAGGAACATATGAAAGTTTTATCTATTTTATATTTTCTGCTTCACTATTATTATCTAAATTGTATTGTGTATAATTAAAGAATATATTTCTAATGTTCTATGGTTATATCTGTAACTAGTATATAACTTTATAAATTTATCTTGTTGCAAAGTAGCTATGTTCCTATCCATATTATATTTATCATTTTTATTTTTAAAATTTTTAATAACTGTCATTTTTTGTATCCATGCATGTTGCGATTCCATAGAAATTATTTGTTCTTAAATCTATCTTATTAATGAAGTGTATTAATGTAATTATGTTATTATTATCTACCTTTATCTTTAAATCTAAATACTTTATTTTAAAATAAATTACTATAACTGTAAATTTTATATTATCCATATTATTATTAAGTTCATTATAAGTTTTTTTATAACTTTTTTATTACCAATTATTAATATATCATAAACATATCTAAAGTAATGTATTATATATTGATTTTTTTTTATTCTACTATTAACAATTTTCATTTCCATTTCATTGATAAATATTAATGACATTAATCCACTAATTGCAAACCCCCGTTACCCATCCCTTATGTGTACTCCAAAATTCACTATTATATTTAAAATAAAACTAATATGTATTAAAATTAAACATTATTCTATAATATTAATTACTTCTATGTCGCTAATATGCATATATAATTTCTGTATTAATATTTCTATACATTTTGTTCTTGGAATGTTAGGATACATCTTTTCAATATCCATTACAAATACCTTTGATTTCTATTCAATTTTATCATTTTTAACTTATTTTACATGATTAAAACATTTATATGAGTCTTGCAAGAGATATTTCTACAATTCTAGAAGCTCAAAAGAAGTTTACACCTGGTTTAAATGTTGATGAATATATTTCTAAGATTTTAAAAATCAAGTTAGGTGAAATTGAAATGAAATGAAAACATATAAAAGCAAAAATAATAATAATATATAACTAAAAAAGAAATATAAAAGGAAATTAATAAATTAAAAATGAAAATAACTCTTGCAAATGATACAATACTTTCTTCTTTTTATAAACATTTAGTTTATGTTTTAAAATCTGTCGTGTGGAGGTTTTGTAATCAGATGTGTTGGAAAAATGTGTTTGGCCACACATTAATAAAGATTAATGTTTAGTATAGTAAAAAAAACAGGGCTAATTAGAAGAGCACTATAGAAGACCTAAGAGCATATCTCACTTAAAGATATTGACCCTAAAATATTAAGTAGAATATTATTGAAAAAATTACATTATTTGATAAATAATCAAAAAACTCTTGGATGCACATAATGCTATAAAAAGAAGTGCAATAAATGCTGTTTTGAAAATTCAAGAACCAATTAAGTAAGTCAGAGAATTAAAATCGACAAAATATTTTACAATGAAAATCGATTTTAAATCAGCTTTTGATTTGTTAAATTTGTATACTTATGAATCCATTATATTTATAATTCTTCCATAACACCATGAGCAAGAGTTATTTATTTATATTCTAAGAGAAAATATTTTATTTTTCTTATATATATATATATGAAAAATAAAATATTTTCTATTAGAATATATATATATGCAAATTTATAAATATTTAAAAATACAGTATTTAAAAGCTTATAAAAAATATATGTATAACCGTCACTTAGGAGTTCTTTCAACCAACTCGTGGCACGTTTAAAATGTAAGCTTTCCCATAATTCTATGTTGTCAACTTTCCCATAATTCTGTGATCTTAATGTTTGCTGCTTGTCTATTAACCAAATGTTGCTTGTATTTACATATCAACATCGCCTCTTTAATTTTCCTTTTATTATTACTTCTTTCAATTTCCAATATTTTTACGTTGTTATAAATTTGCGTATATTATTTTGAAGAAATACAGACATCGATTTATAATATATATATATAAGAAAAATAAAATATTTTCTCTTAGAATATAGATAAATAACTCTTGGTCATGGTGTTATGGAATGATTATAAATATAATGGATTCATAAGTATACAAATTTAACAAATCAAAAGCTGATTTAAAATCGATTTCTTAATCATGTGGGATGATTTAATTGCTTAATATTTGTATATTTATTTCAGTTTAGCGTTACGCACTGGGATTATATATATATATATATGAAAAATCCACCTAGGCAGAGACACGACATATAAATAATATGGAATTGGATTGTATTTTACTTCAGATGTATTTGATATATATATATTGTAACTTCTGGAAGAAAAAGGTTGGACGACCCGTCTCTCCGCCGCACACATACCACCTCCAAAGCAGACGGCCTCAGGATCGATGGTGATGGGACATCAAATTATAAACTTGATAAGGCGCCAAAATGTAACTTTAATAGAGATTCAATATACCACTTATTATTTAATAATAAATCACTTAATTATTTACACTAATACCCAATGAATAGGTTAATAAATAAATTTTTCAATAAATAACCCCTGAGAGCGATATTACTACCAATAATATTCTCATGATTTATTATATTCATTTGGAGAGGAGAAAAATCTCAGTTCTACTTCCTGCTGTACTATAAATCTCTCAGCACACTTCCATCCATTTAACATCAAAGTCACAATTAAATTTTAAGGAAATTAAAATTTATTTGCATATCCATCATCATCCTCCTGGTCCCTCATTCTACCTTCCCCTCAATGATAACTCAGTTTTATGACTCATAATCTTGTAACAGTTAATTATAAACCTTTCTTTATTTTCATTTATTAATTTTCTTTGCTAACTCGTATTTAAGGTATCACAATCTTGTCTCAGGGCTTCAGAAGTCATTTGTGAAAATTAATACTCTGATGTGAATTATCAGTGATAAATGAATACTCTACCATTGATTATATCCACAGTTGACCTTGGCTGAATTTCACCTAGCCAATGTCCACTGTCTCAGCTTGCTTCTAAATCGTTTCTAACATTAATAATAAAAATAATAAAACAAGAAATGCACATCATTTGCAAACATCAACCCCCCTTGGGACAATGTTATTTCATTCTGTCACAACATGCATTTCATATTAAAATTTTATTTTATTAGCGTAAAAATATTTAATAATAATAACTTGATCTTTAAAAACACTTCAGATACTAAATATTTTCATTCATAACTTTCACTCATCTAATTGGGATAAAGCAATGACTTTGTAGTCATAAGATATATTTCAAAACATTATACTAACTCAAACTAAGAAAAGTAAAAAAAAAAATATATATATATATATATATATATATATATATATATATATATATATATATATATATATATTTTTTTTATATTTGTTAACTCTAAACTTACGCATATGAAAACTCGTATGCTAATACATTAGATAAATATAACTTCAAAAAAAAAAAAAAAAAAGGAATGAAAATTATACTTAAATAATTATTGTGCAATCGTCCTACAAGTCTTTTATATTACTGCATCTGCAAATCTTACTTATAGTTTTGTGTGCACACATATTTGGATACTTCATCCATGGACAATTTGAATAAACTTTTTGCACAGAATAATCCTTAACGCTTAAATATTTATGTTGTTTTAGCATATAACACACTATTTAAACAGAAACTATTAACTCAGAGGTTATTTATTTTATCGTTTCACTTGTTAGACATAGATAATCCTTGCAATTCAAAGAAGTAATATTTGTTTTAAAAGATCATTAATTCATTTACACAGTTTATGTTTCTTCAATAAGATTTTATTTAATATTAGAAGTTAATCAGCTTTCTCATAACTTTCTTACAGAGACATATATCCACTTTATGGTAACTTAGGTTGAGAAGTCCAATAATTCACTAATTCTCTCAAAGAATTGTAGCATTATATTCCATCATTTTTGGCATAGGTTGGTAGCATATCGATTTAATTCATAACAGTATTTCCTTATCTGCATTAATTATTTATTTCTCATTGACATATTGTCACTTCAAGTCAACAATGATACAGACAATGTTTAGGCGGAATTTAACATATAACATTTGTATTGGAATTCAGTTCAACCCCTTTTTTTTTTATATAAAAAAATAAACAATTATTTTCTTTCTAAACTTTCGATGTTATAAATAATTATATCCCTCCATTTTCATAAGTGAGCACTTGGAATACAAATTCACAAAATTCAATGTTTCCTCAATTTTATTTAAGTAAAATTTTATCTGTGGTCGATGCTGCATTATTTGCTGATGGTTCAAAGTGATTATGGTCGTATAGAAGCTCATGATGATGATGACCTTCAGGAAGAATAGTATATGCCCAATAAAAAATTAGCCAACAATCATATCTTACAGTAATATAACTTTTAAACTAAAAAGTCATTCAGAAAGGGAGCTAGGATAATGGGAAAACTTAAATTGTTAGTACTTGTAAAATGATAATTTAATTTGAAGGAAGTTTTTCTAGAGTCAAAATGATGATAAAGAACCCAGCTTTAACGATGGCTGAGTTTACATAATTTTGGGTATTCCCCCCATCAATATCTGGATGATACTTTTTGTCAGTCAAATTATATCCAACTTTTAATTTGGTGTTTGCTATTGTTTCGTAAAATATCTATTCACATTTTTACAGATATCACATGGTTTTGTTGAATTTTCCTGTGTATGAAAATCCCCCTGAGAGAATAAA
Organism: Epiperipatus broadwayi; assembly: GCA_028023455.1. Classification (NCBI taxonomy): domain Eukaryota; kingdom Metazoa; phylum Onychophora; class Udeonychophora; order Euonychophora; family Peripatidae; genus Epiperipatus; species Epiperipatus broadwayi. The sequence continues at coordinate 77,244 of JAQFVV010013477.1, read as the reverse complement.
ATGAAATTTTTTTTTTTTTTTAAATAATAAAATGGTAATATTAAGTTTTAATATAAAATATAATACATAGCAGACCAACTTTAAATCCAAGATTTTGAATGGGAATTGGCTGCTATGAAAATGATGTTGAGACGAATTAAGAGTTCTCTCAAAAGGCTTTCCACCGATATCACATACTATTCCCAATCATTATTGATTATTTATATAATTCAAATTTTGTAATACATTTTACATATCTGCATATATATATATATAAAACTCTACTTAAACCGATTTCTTAATACTTTTATTGATTCTTGATTTCTCTATACAACTTTCTTTAAATATTTTATAGTTATAATTTATTTCTACAGTGATACCATTTTTATCAGACACTTTCTTTATTAAATAAACAGGATATTTACTTTATAAACTCTACCTCCTCTCCTTTCTGATTCATCTGCACTATTAATACGATCTGTAATTTTTTTTTTTACTAAATAAACCTTCAACCTCGACCGTTTTCAATTTTAAATCTTATTAAATTGACCCTTTGAAATAAAACAATTATTATTTTTAAGCATTTATAAATGAAATTTGCTTTCCTCCATAACTAATTTTATGACAATCTATTCAAATTTTTATTTTGACTTCGACTTAGCGCCCTATAAATAAATCTATAACACAAGTGCTGCATTTTATGAGGAAAATTTTAATATACATTGTCTTAAATAAAATTATCTTCTAACCCAGGAATTTTTGGTTAAAGTCAAAGGCTACAATATATATATAACATTTGACTTTAAATATATATATATATAACATTTGACTTTAAATATATATATAGCATCCTTTAAATTATTTAACAGCAATGTTTTTCATATTTTACCTTTTCTCTGTATTGTTTGTATCTGATTGATAACTTTTCCATCAATAGTACTTAGTGAAAATCAAATAAGATAGCTTTATATATATATATGAATAATGCATTTCTTTGAAACTTTGACTTTCTTAAATGAAAAATGTAATCATTGTGTTAGCTTATATTTTTCGTTAACGTTTCATTGAAGCTTTAGATTTTCTAAATGAAAAAGTAATCTTTGTATTAGCTCATACTTTTCGTTCACGTTTCTATTTTATTTAACAATCACTGATATTTTTCTAGAAGTTGTGTTCTTCAAATATACACTTATATAGCTTTGATAATTTAATATGTGAATTATAATATCTCTCATACCATATGAGTTTTATTTTTCTTTGATATTAACCTCAAATAAAATTATTAAAAAATATAATATCACTATTAATAAAAGAACAATTCTCTAAAACTTTACCCCTAAGTCCAGATAATATTAACAGAGAGTATATTTATTTATATTTAAAGATGTACAACATAAATGAAATATGAAAATTGTTTAAAATAAATGTCGTTTAAAAAATAAGATATTGATAATAAAAAAAAACGACAACATTTAAACATTGACACTTAATAATATTCAATGACAACACGATTATATATAAGAAAATTAAGAAGAATGTATATTACTGAACAAGAGAACATGTTGTATATTTTGTTTATATATATCGTTTTATTATTTTCTTTAAACAATGAAGTTTGTGGAAAAAGTTTTAACTCAACAAAATTCACAGTAGACTGATAATTCTTAAAGACAAGCGTTGGTGACCTAGTGGTTAGCATAGCTGCCTTACAAGTAGCTGGCCCGAATTCGCTTCCCTGTCAACACATTTGCTATATGAAATAATAATAATAATAAATTGTTAGTCCAATTAGCTTTTATTCTTATTTCATTTTTACATTTTAATACCTAATTAATGTACATTTTCCTGCAAAGTAGCGACATACGATTATCAAATATAACTTATAATTATATTTAACAATTATTTCAATGTGTTTTAGATATATGTATGTAAGTGTGTGCGTGTGCAAGTATGTTTACTATTGAATTCTAAATAAAGAGTATAACCGCGAACAACAGCGAAGTATTTATGGCCTGCAGTACATTTCATTGTAAATTTTTAATAATTGATTCGTGTAAAACTTTTTCTTACGTTAAATTAAGATTTTATAGCAAGAGAAGTGAGTCTTTATATCACAAAATTTTCTAAAGGTGCTTTATATATATTATAAATAGATGAATTGAAGAAATAATAAGTCTGAATTGAACTTATGTTTCTTATTTAATAGTAATACGGAGTTGTTCAGTTTTAGCAACTTGAGTAATAACTTGGCTTTCAATCAATATTACGTGATGCACATTTGTTAGAAAACAAATCGTTGCTGACTTTTACTTTTCTCAAGAGTAAGGAGCTGTGAAATCAAACGATGAGAGGGCAAAAAGTCAATAGAAGTGTGACAAAAATTTTTCAATATGTGTACTTTGAAAAAAGGGAAAGAAACAAACAAATTAAAAAACAAAGTAACAAACTTTTCAATACTTTAATTTAATTTTAAAAAAGAGCAATTGGTTTAAGATTATTTCAGTTATTGTAATTATGTATATATAAATAAGATATTTTGAAAACATTGTTCTTATTTAATTTTTTATCATTTACATAATATTAGATCTTGTGAAAATGTTTCTCTCCATCACATTCTCTAACTCTCAGAATCTTGATTTTATATATATATTTTATTCACATACCTCGTAAAAACAGCAATGGTGGGACTAGTTATATGTAAAAAGCTATTGATATATTTCTGTTTGATACTGCAACGAAAGCAACAATTCCTATTGATAGACAATGCAAAAAAAAAAAAAAAACACTTCTCTAATACCCTGAAGAACGTTGTTTATTTTGAATTTTTAAACAAATAAACATCACACGATCGCCATTTCCTATGCTTATACAAGCTGATAAAACAAAGGCAAAAGTCTGCATACAGTACTAACATATAGTGCAAGGGAGAGTATTCAATGGATGCAAGGAAGTTTGTGCATAAAATCATTATCTAGTGCCTTCTCGTCCAATATGTACAGACTAGTATATAACTTGTGGATATCATCAAAAAAGCTTTTCATTGATGAAGGCCACAAGATAGAAACTAATCTGGAAACATAGGATAAGAAGGCACTATATATGAATTTTATGAACATACCTTCTTGCATACATTGATTATTCTGGTTAGCACTGAATGACATTATATACTGATAGTTTTGCCTGTGTTTTGAGTTTTTACTTAGAAGTAAAAGATCACTCCCTTTTATTTCAAATTAAAAAATCAAAATAAAAAATCTATTATAGAATATTAGAAATTTTTTTTTAGCATTTTTGATAGTAGTTTATAGTTTTCTATCAACTTTAAAGATATACATGTCATTAATTATTTACTTGGTTATAATTCCAAATTTAGTTTTATTTATAGTACAATAGCTCTAAATAAGATTTTTATGATAAATCCTACTACCAGAGAAGGCATTCAAATCATCTTTATCTAGGATTTTCCCCATCCCCAGACTGGTTTTGAGCTATGTTTCTCTTCAGTGAGGAGCTAGAACACCAGATTAAAAAAAACTACCCAAACTAAGTATTTATCTAATAGTTAACTATCAAGAAGATCTTGAAACATTTAAACATCAACATGCCTTTAAAGTCACCTATCCAACTGAAAAAAATCATATGGTCCTGAACTTAATTCAGATACTACATATATTCCATAAATGCTTAGCTTGAGTTGGTTTTTTGAATCTAGTGTTCAAAATTCTCACTGAAGAGAGCCATAGCTCAAAACCAGACTGGGAGTGGGAACAATCCTAGATAAAATGATTTGAATATCTCTTCTTGTAGTAGCATTTAACATAAAAAAGCTTGATTAGAACATAATAACATACTCTTAATTTTGCATATTTGTAACTGCAATCTATATATATAAATGTCATGTGGCAACTGACTTTCTATATTACTATTATTACTTTGCTGTGGGACACTTTGGCTAAATTAAATGGCTATTCCTTTTAATATATGGAATATCTCAATTAAGTTCAGGCCCATATGATTTTTTTCAGTTAGCGAGCTGACTTTAAAGACATGTAGATGTTTAAAAGCTTCATATATTCTTCTTGACACTTAATTATTAGATAAATGCTTAGCATGAGTTGTTTGTTTTTTTAAATATTGAAGCAGTCAGATTTGAGTTATATCCTAGCTTCATGACATCTAGCCATAAGCCCACTTCAAACCCTAGTATTAACCTTAAATTTCCGATGCAATGGGGCTTTATACATTCAATCCATGTTAATTTCCATAAAGAATAACTTATATCATAAATGCATATTAAAATTAATTAGCTTCAGATTTAAATTGATCAATTCTATTATTAAATTCATGATAGAATTATTCATGAATTTATATATTATAACTGCGTGGATTGTGAGTATATGTTTGTAAATATTTAAATATCTATAATTGTTTAAAAGTTTCATTGCATCAGAAAAGGTTTGATTTTATTTTAAAATAATTTGTTAAAGTTTTATTGATTAAAAGCTACATTCTTTTGATAAGCTTTCAGGTTTTCCCTTTCCAAAAACAACAGTTAAAGTTTTATTAATTAGAAAAAAAGATAAGGATTCCCTAATTAAAATCATTTCTGATTTTAAGAATTCATTTTCTAATTAGAAAATGAATTCAAGTTAACAAAGGAATGTATCTAAAAACAACCAGTAAATCTGAAAACATTGATAATGAAAGAAGTGCTAGCCTGAAGGCATCAGAGGACAGATATATAGCTCTGAAAAGTTTGGAGAAGAAAAGAAGCCATCTTTGTTGCAGAAAAGTGCCAGTAAATTATGTGCTGTTCAAAATCATGAATTCAAATAGTGTTTCGATTATAGTGAAGGGCTAGAACATCAGGAATCTGGCTACAGTTCCTGAAGTCCCTTGAAAATCTTCAATGGAGCTGCTAAATTCTTTCCGGACAAATCAGGCTGCCAAAATCAAATAAAATGCTGTTCAAGTAATCACATAAATGGTGCCTACATTTTACCAACTTGGACATGTAACCAAAGGGAACCATCCCTGGAAGAAATGGGTAATATATTTCCATAATCAACCCTAAACCATCTGGCCAGTTTCTGAACTTTACACTCCCTTTAAGAGCTCTTTCATTAATTTATAATGTAGTAATACTCTGTGTAAAACCTTTTATTTATGCTATTTTAAATTAGTAATTCTCTCAATCTCTAGTCTTTAAATTTAACTTTCCTTCATTACTATGGCTATTCATTTATTATATTATATATATTTAGTGTGTGCTTTATTAATGTTGCTATTTTTAATTATATGCCAATAATACTTCGACTCAATGATTTCCCTCGTTTCCTTTGCCTTATACAAGTAATATAATATTAAATTCTGATAGTTAATTCTCACCCATTAGAACTAGATTTATACAGTTCGATCAATCATCGAGTCGAAAGAAATTATTAAATCATTGTTATTTTATCATTAGCTAATAATAAATTATTAGCTCCATCTCTAATCTATGCCACTGCTATTTTCTTGTTTCACTAGTATTTGTTTATTATTCAAATATAATCTTAAAATGTTTTTGCAAAGGGCCGATAAAGGAATCAAATAAATATATTCTAATTCAACTTTATTATTTTCTATGAAGGCACGATGATTGGGGCATAATTAATATGATTTACAAATACTTTAAAATAGTTTTACTTAAAAACTTGTTTGACTTTAACTCATTTGATCAAGTCATCATGTTGAGCATTCTATAATTGGATTTTTGTTCTCAAACGGTGACTAGTAAGTCATCATCTTCAACATTGCTGATGTAGGGCAATCTTCTGCTCCGTTAGGCTGGTCGGTGATCATATTTCTGTTATTTTAAATTTCCTCTCCTGTTCATATTAGTCAAAGGGCATAAGTCTTGTCAGACGCAAGCCACCATAGGACTTCGATTATCGACTAGCTATTATCTTTCAATTTCATTTTATAGCTCATAATTCGTCAGCACCGTCACCTCTCTGTTCCAATAAAGCCCACTCTGATGCTTGTAATTCATGACAAAGTGATTTCAATTAAAGTTGAACAAATTATCAGTTATATTTAATTAAATAAGTTTTCCAATAAAGATTAAAGTTATGCCCTAAAATACGTATCTTGCTCTTCATGAATGGATTTGTGAATGTGAAAATAAATATCACATTCTTTCGTATAAAATTAGAGTAATAAATTTCTTTACTAATAAATACCTTTATCTGCCTTTTATTTCTTGTGGAGGGGCATAGACATAGACTTTCAAATATTGTGTAATACTTGTTGGCATATAACAAGGACCATCACTCTTATTATAAATTCTGTTAAAGGCTAGAAGTAATTAATATAATCATTATTTAAAATTCAAACAAAACAAATTATTATTATTAAATATTTTCTAAACACACTTGGTTTTTTAAATCTTTTTATTCATAATTATTTTAATGTTAATGCTCACTGTCTGTGTTGGCAACCCGAACATATACATATGATTCGATTTAAAATTATTTTATTCAGTTTATCATCAGATATTAATGTCAGTTCAGGGGTTTCTGATCCTCACCAACTGTTGAGCTAGTTTGTTGGCACATATTACTGTGCTGTCGAATTAGATTTCTACTAATCTGAAATGGTGAGTTGGGTTAGAATTCAGTTTTGGTTCAGCTGAGTTTGGACCGACTTGCGTTTAGGTGGTGGGTTTTTCGACTCGTACAATATGGTGTCCTAGATCCTCACTGAATAGAGCCATAGCTGAAAACCAATGTGGGGATGGGGGCAATCCTAGATAAAGATGAATTGAATTCCTTCTCTTGTCATATCATTTATCATAAGAAAGTTTGTTTGGAACTTATTAGCTTGCACTTAATTTTACATATTTGTAACTGCAAGCTATATATATATATATATATATATATATATATATATATATATATATATATATATATATATATATATATATATATATATATATATATATATATATATATATAATATATATATATATATATTTTGTAGGAGTATATACATACTCATACATACATGTAATCAATCTGTATAGATTATATTGGTTATATTATTATACTTATGAAAATAAATATATAACTTGTTAAGTTACTATTTTTCATTCTTTAAAATGAAAAATGACGTTGTTGACAAAAGACTGTTGGCAAGGTGATAAATGACCTCTGGGTTCACAGTTTATCGAATTAAAGGAAATGAAATTAACTTAGTGATTTAATATCTAATTGTTATTGCAACAATGAGGATGCATATGCTTAATCAAGCTGATGGAGTGAGACATGATATATTAATTCTATTCTTGTTGTTAGAAGAATAAGAATTCTATTTTTATCAGCTATATTCTCATAAAAATTTATACTGTTTGATTTCAAAGAATAGTCTAAGTTGAAGTTTATATTTTGAACAATTGAATACTCATTGGAATAAATTTCTTATATTTGTTCAAAGAAAGTAATCTAAATATATATTTTGTGTTCTATAAAAAATGTTTGAATTACGTTTTAAAATCTAAACAGTGTCTTAAAATAAAAGAACATGTTTATACAAACTTCATTCAAATTTAATGTACTTTACATTATAAAGAAATTGCAAAGTGGCTAGAACACATATTTGTCATGGGATAGATAAAATGCATTTGTCTATTCTAATATATGTGTGAATAACATCGTTTGCTGAATGCCTTATAATTATAAAGAAATTAGATCTTCAAAATGGAATTATGAATGCCTTAAAATTATAAAAATTAGATCTTCAAAATGGAATTATAAATGTTAATAAAGGAACGGTGTATTAAGAAGACGAATATAAAGAGGAAACTAAATGTCAACTTAGGATATCCTAATATTATTCTCTTTAATGTTTAACAATGAAGGAATTAAAAAGCTGCATCTTCGAAGAATTTTTATTCGCGAGGAACATTAACTTTTGTAAATACCATTTAAGATTTTTGAAAATTATAATGAGGAAAGTTAACTTCATTTTTTTTATCATTGTATTCATTTTGTTATAAAAATGAATAATAAGAGAGAATTAATAATTTACAATGTTTTTGTTTTTGTTTATGAGTAATGAAGATTTAAATATCGGTTAATAAATGTTAATTTGGGAAAGGGATAATGTGAACTTAGAGGTAATAGATTAAATTATTTTTAAATCCACATATTATTATTTTCGATGACATGACACTATATTCTTTATGCTAAATCAAATAGTCTAATAACAGTAATGTATGATAAATGAATAAATGATTAACATTGTTGTGAAGTATATATTTTTATATTAATAAATATAACTTACTGACAATTATTTTAATGAATGAAGATATTATGTACAAATGATTGGATTATTATTTGTATTAGATAATTATTGTAAAATAGTGTTAATATAAATGTCTAAATATTTGGATACTTATATTTTATATACATTGTAAAATTACATAGTGGTATAGGTTTAGAAAATATATCTACAGTAAGTAAAGAGAATATTTACATTTTTAATATAAGGAGGTAGATATATAAATACTTTTTTATATATTGTACAATTTAAATTATTTAATTGTTAAATAAATAATTATGTTTTTTTTTTTTTTAGAATAAATTAAATGAAGTCTTCAATTTTGTTTTATTTAAATTAAAGAGTTAGTGAGATTCGTTGTTAATATTACTTTAAAATATTGATAGGAACCCCTGAAGAGAGTAAAGTGTTAAACTTCCCTGAGTTCGAAATCTGAGCATAACGGTAAAGTTAATTAAGGTGAAAAGTGATTTGATGTGGTTTAGATATAATATTTTTTTTAAATAATAAATTAGTTATTGGGAACTCCAAAACTTTATAAATTTACTAGCAAATATTATTGAAGTTATTAACCTGTTAAATAAGAATGATTTGGAGAATGCCAGAACTGTATATTCTGCAGTAAATATTTTAAAAATTGAACAAAAGAAAAGAAACATTGTGAAAATAATAAATGTCTTATTAAATAATAAATTTCACGTTTATTAAATGGGCAGGAATTTATTTTTGTCAATGTAATAAGAAGTATAAACTTTTACTAAAAATATTTTTTATTATTATTGATAGTTAACATTTTTTTAAGGATTTTTTTTTTTCATTTTTTTTATTCTTGCTAAAAAGAACAGAGAAATAAGCAGTGGGGAGAGAAGGGTAGAAATATATTTTTTGTTCAAGTAAATTGGTGGTCAATAGCAACAGTGTTTCTCCTTTAAAAAGATTATATTCATTTGCAAAAAAATAGAAGAATACTATTTCTTCTGCTATTGTAACATAAGAACTATATTCTTTAAAATAATATTAGTTACTCATAATTATTTATTCATATTTTACTAGTTTTAAATTGACATATTTTACAATTTTTGATCTAAAAAATAAAAAAAAAATAGTATTTATTTTTATTATGATTCTATAACTTCATAAAATTATATCAACTATTAGGGTGTCAATAATAAACATAAAATATTATGATTAAGATAACACTAATTTACTATTTTATAGTATAAAATATTGATATTGGATTGTTTAAACCAGAAATCCAGTAAAATAAATATATCGAATATATGTGTATATTAATATAAAGATAAATTATAGATGGGTACATATAGTTATCATAATCTGCTTATTATTATAAAATGAATGTATAATTGATCTCTGAAGAAGTTAGAAGTAACTAACTTAGTAGATTTATGATAAATTGTATATCATATGTTTATATTGGACTATTTTCATAATGTAATATGCACATTGAATGTTATTAGAAATGTTATGCATATACTAATCTGTTTGATGTGCTGTTATTAACAGTTGAATATATTTGGAATATTTAAATAAAGTTAATTTTTCTTAAGACATTCAATATGCATATTAGATGATGGAAATAGTCCAATATAAAAATACAACTAGAACACCATCATCATAGACATTCAAAAAGACACTGTATATCATGTTTGTTTATTTTTATTTTAACATTCTTGATATGTCAAAAGTATGAATTTTAAGAAATTTGAATATTATTTTAAGCAAACATGGATAGTGTTCATCTACAATGTTAAAGATTTTATACAATATTGTTTAATAGAAAAATAGTGGTTCAGGAAATTACTTTGAACACTGTATATCATGTTTGTTTATTTTTATTTTAACCTTCTTTTTATGTCCAAAGTATGATTATTAAGAAGTTTTAATATTATTTTAAGAAAAGATGGATAGTGTTCTTTTACAATGTTGAGGGTTTTATACACATTGTTTCGTAGAAAAATAGTTGTTCAGAAAATTACACTGATTGGACAATCCTGTAGTGATAAGGATATGTTATTAATAGTATATATAATACAGTTAATGTAAGTCAAAATGTTTGTGATACATGGGCTATAACATGTTCCCATAAATCTGTAGAACTTAAAAAAAATCCAAGATAGAAATTAAGATAGACGCAAAAAAATTTGGCCTTAAGTCATGTAATCTATGACATCATAGTTTCTTAGAGTTTTATAAAGTGTCATCTCTCAATTTTAGTCACTAAAATCACAATGGCATCTACATCAAATTAGAGAATTGTATAGTTGAGGTAAAATAATAGTTAGACTTTCAAATGATGGAAAGATAGTTCATTTAATGTGAGAAAAATTAAATGAAGCACAAATAAACTATTAAAAAGTGTATAAATAATAATTTTATGAATGTTTTGTACAAAAATTTTAGGAATCAAATTAAATAATGAATGTTGGAGTTAGAAAAAATGTGATGAAATTAAAATTTGATCATGATTTATAATATTATAAAGAATGTAATAATATACCATATCATAATAATATTAAGATAAATATATGTTTATTTTACAATTAAGAATAAACATACAACAATATAGGAAGTTATAGAGTTATAATTGAATATTAATATGATAGAAGATTAAGAGTAATGATGATAAATGAATATATTTTCAAATAGGTAGAAAATGATAATGCATAAGTTATCTACATTATGAATATGTTTTAGTATGGAATTATAATTGAATAGTGTAATATTAACAATGTTAAGTATGAAAAATACTATATTATAATCGTAAATAAATTTAAAGCAAAGTGCAAATTATTTACTTCTTTTTAGTATTTTTTAATGTTAATTTTTAAATTCTTATAATTTATTAAATATTTTTAATAAATATAAAATCTGTTAAATACTTTATTTAATAAATATAATATTTGTATTGTTTTCTTAAAATTTTGTATTGATATTGTAATAAATTGTTGATGTTAATATCTAACAAAAATTTTGATGTTGTTTTGTAATTAACAAAGTGTTGAGAGTCTATTTTCTTGTTATTTACAAATCATTATGCATCATTCCTAACTACACATGCATTATAATATTTAAAGATAATCGGATTTCATTGCAAATAATCTAAATAAAATAATGGATAATAAAAATATGATGATTGTTAAAGATATTTGATATTGAATCTAAATATTAAATAATGTACATTTTTATTCAAATGATTCAATGCTTATAGGAAAGACTGATATTTAGAATGTCATATCAAAATAAAATGATTAGATTATAATACATGTTAATAATAAATTATTTTGAATTTGTTTATGATAAATAGTTATCAACATTCGTTAATAATTTTATTTAGATTTAGTCAAATTTTATAAGAAAGTAATTAATGATTTTAAAAGTGAGAAAATGATGTGTGTTTCTTTATTATTTTTAAATATAGTTAGGTCTATGTAAAATCCCTTTTTATATTTAATAATATCAATTAATTTATTTATTTTAAGAAATGATAATAATTACCTGAGGTGTAAATTAAGTAATAAGATATTAGTAAAAGAGAAATGTAATTATTTTATTAGATAACTGAATATAATATGATGTTATAGTTAAATTAATTTAGGAGATTTTAAAGTTAAATGGCATTTGCTTACCTTAAGTGTGAGTCATGGGAGTATAATTATTATTTTAGTAAAGTAGTGCTTGGTGAGATTTATATGCGATTGAGGGTTTACTTTTTGGTATATGATTAATGTTAAAGAGGAGATACCCTAGTGAATGATTTAAAAAACTTTTTTATGATAAATGCTACTACAAGAGAAGGCATTCAAATCATAGCTCGAAACTGGTCTGGTGAAGGCAACAATTCTAGATAAATATGATTTGAATGTCTTCTTTTGTAGTAGAATTTATCATAAAAAAATTTAAAAAAAGTTTGTTTAGAGCTTATTAGCTTGCTCTTAATTTTACAAATCTGTAAATGCAATATATATATATATATATATATATATATATATATATATATATATATATATATATATATATATATATATATATATATATATATATATATATATATATATATATATATATATATATATATAAAAAAAAAAATATTATTTTACTTGGGTTCCTTGGGTAAATTAAATGGCTAAACCTATTAATATATAGAGTATCTGAACTAAGTTCAAGCCCATATGATTTTATGAATTGCAGAGCTGACTTTAAAGACATGTAGATGTCTAAAAGATTCAGATCTTCTTTTTGACAGATAACTATTATGTAATTGCTTAGCATGAGTTTTTTTTTAAATCTATTGTCCTAGTTCCTCATTGATTGAAGCCATAGCCAAAAACCTGTTTGGGCATGCTAATAATTCTAGCTAGATAAAAGATGATTTGAATGACTTCTCTTGTAATAGCATTTACCATAAAAAAAATTAAAAAAGCTTGTTTAGAGATTATTAGCACGATCTTAATTTTACATATTTGCAATTGCAAGCTATATTTATAAGTCATGTGACATTGCCTTTATATATATGGGTGTGTATGTATGTGTGCGTGTGCCATAGTATCATAGTATGAGGTAATAATTATAGACATGGTAGCAGTTATGTATTTGATCTGAAATAAATCATAATAATTAAAGAAGTAATTATATATATTCAATAAAACTAATAAAATATTAAGGTGTCTATACGATAAAATAAGTGTTAACTTGATATAAGAATCCAAATGAAAAAAATGTATTATTGTCAAACTAATAATGCCATTAACAGGTATATAAAATTAAAAACAACTTATGTGTATTATACATGTCAAGGAAGAAAGAAATGTTTTAATACTTAAACAGCTTTTTCACAAATTCATAAATATTTCAAGAGTTGGCATTGTTTTTTGTCCTATGGCAGAAGAAAACTTTGTCATTTAAAAGATTCAGAGTTATTTCAAATATAGTTTTATGTATTTAAATATTATTGAAATTAATGTATTTTTATGAGATGATTTTTTATTTGTTTGAAAAGTAAATAATTTATTTTTATTTTAATAAACCATTTAACAGGTTAATATTTTCTATTGTTAGTCCAGGTGACATTTATTTTCAATGTTTAACATTTGATTTTATTATTAAATTTTTATATTAAAATTGAATAAGTTGACTTTAATTTGTTAGAAAAAGAAGTTCACTTACGAAAAAGTTTTTGAAAATTATATTTAACTTTGTAAATACTGAAATAATAATAATAATAATAATAATAATAATAATAATAATAATAATAATAATAATAATAATAATAATAATAATAATAATAATAATAATAATAATAATAATAATAATAATAATAATAATAATAATAATAATAATAATAATAATAATAATAATAATAAAACAGTTTATACAATAATAACAAGATAATTTTAATCATTTGATGTTCAGCAGGAAAACAAGCAAGCGAGTGGATTCGAAAAAATCAACAAACCTTATTTGAATAATATTTATTCTTAAACGGGAATAAATAAAATTGATAAATTTATAAATTCTCCTTTCAAAGTTATATTTGTATTTATAAATGTTAGAATAATTCAAAAGATCCAAAAATTGTATCTATAAAATCACTAGCATTCAATTTCACAAGACATTGTATCAGCCATGGCTAATTTTGTTGCCATTATTCTAAGATTTATTAACTTTTATTTTTTTTAAAAAAATTACATATAAAATAAATTTTTATTAAATATCATACAATTACTTAGTAAAAATAATTATGAATTATTAATAAACTATGCAATATATATATTTTTTAATTAATATTCCAAAAAAGTTTGTCAAAATAACCTCACAATTATTATATAAACCATATCGTTTAAGGTTTAAATCCACCAAACCTATGAAGGCTGGATTAAATCACATACACTTTGTTACTGGCTTATTTTATTTATTCAATTAATGCATCAATATTACATTATTTTTATTTTCTACCACAAATGAGTGCACAAGTAACATTAAAAGTTGTCAATAAAAGTAAATTAGAATAGAAAGACTATTAGCATCATCTCAATACATATACCCACATCATACAATGAGTCTCAAATTAATGGAGTAAATTATCTGACTAAGTAAATGTAATTTGAAAACTTCAGTGTCAACTTGCTTAAACTTCAACATTTATAAATTAAAATTATTGTTGAAAGGTAGAAAAAGACATTATTATGATAGCAATACAGACATCAATAAGGCTTTTGAGCATTCCATCATCAGATTTTCAATAACATAAATGGCTGAAGAGTTGGAGAGTGGATATGATTGAAGATTGTTCATTATAGTTTGAAGACTCCCTATCATAATATAAACTGAGCATTGATTATTTTTATAGATGTGGGAGATGATGATCTGGACCAACTGGTATGTAATGGTTCATCACAATATATATATATATATATATATATATATATATATATATATATATATATATATATATATATATATATATATATATATATATATATATATATATAAAAAAAAAAAATATATATATATATTGAAGATCATTTTTCTTTTTCCCATGTATATGGTCCATGTATATCAGTTATATGAGATGGAGTGGATATTAATATAGCTTGAAAATTTGTGTTTTCAAATCCCCTCTAATTACATCTAAAGTTCACTATATACATTATACTTGTATTCAGAAATGATATATGTTATTTTTTATTATTCTAATTATTAATTAAATCACAATGGTTACAAGCAGTATATCAAGCCACATGAAGTGCTGATATACTTTGCCTTTTTGTACTTTTACAAATTGAACAGTTTTCCATCTCAATACATGTGTGAATATAAATATGTATTGCAAAAATAACCATTATAGTTTCTGATCTCACAATGTAAGTATTTATGCCTTTTGTTTTGTGTCAATGATCTTCTCATAGCAATTGAAGTATAAATGTAACTGAGCTTATTTCATTCTTTAGTGATGTATAAAGATATTTTTCTACATTTTCCCACAAATACTATAATATTTTTGGGAAGTAATATATATAAGAAAACAAGTCATGTTTATTTTATTACAAGAACTGATGCCGATTTCTTAAAAAAATATTCCACCTAATCTCAGTTATAAGCAGTATTGATAGTATTTAATGTATATATTTTTTCTACATTTTTTACAACAATATCATTACATTTTTTTTTATTTTTTATACAAATATCATAGTATATTTTGTAAGAAATGCTTATGATGAAAAAGTAAAATTTGGAACTTCAATTTTATCATAAAATAATATATATATATATATTTTAATGAGTTGTATCAAATATATGTTGTAGTGTTTATGTTGTAAAATCAGGTCACAAACATTGTGAGTTAAATTAGTCATTAAACAACAACTCACTGTAAAAGATAAATATTATTGGATAACACAGTCAACATATTTTACAAAAACAACAAGTAAAATTGTTTGCGATTTCAAAAAAACTCAAATTGTTACATGGTTTTGTAAATATAAAAGAGACAAAATACAATACATAGGAGATCATGAGCTGTATTTGTAACAGATGAATTTAAAAATACTTACAAATTTCTTTGTTTTCAAAAATGAAATATATTATTTACTCTAAAACTAGCAGAAATTCTTACAAGGAAACAAAATAACAGTGTATTTCTTTGTGAAACCAAGATAATCTAATACTAAAAATAAATGTACATTATCAATTTCAGTTATAAGGAAATTTTTCACTACTAATATAAGTTATAAAATGATATGTTAAGACAACCTTAATTAAATCATCATCTATAACTGGAATTACAATATTTTGTACAATAATGGATACAATGCTTTAAAATGACTTATAATGTGGCTATTTTCTGTTTAATGCTGAATGTGTCTTTGATATAGTTATTGTCTATCAATCAAAAACTATAAATTCTAAAAACCATCAAGTATGTTATCATAAAAATGATTCCAATAAAACAAAATAAAGAAAAATTCAGCAAACATATAATTATAAATTACTATTATGAAAAAAAAACTATCACATGGAAGAGATAACCTTTTAAACTAAGAAATTTGTCTCTTATATATTAATAATGTTATTGTTAATAAGTTGAAGGATCATATTTACATATATATTTACCATGTTTCTTTTCTTTAGCTTATATGCACTCAAAAAAATAAAGAAAAAAGTTTCACTTTTACAAAATAACATTCATTTTATCACTTAAAAACAATTTATGAATATTCTTAAATTTCATCAAACATTGAACTTTACATTTAGATAACATTTTATTACACAAAATGTTATAACACATCAAAATTTCAAAAAAAAAATAAAATGCATATGTTTTTAACATAATCTGAAGAAATTGTTATTAATTAATATGATAGCATGCATTGCTTTAAAATGAAAACATCACTGCTTTTGTACTGTAAAATTTATTAAATTTAGAAATGTGAATATTTTTAATTTTGTCTATTTTCATTTTATTTTTGTTTATTTAGTTACATTTTCTAAATATGATATAATTAAAATAATATATATTACAACAGAACAAATATTATCTTTACTTAATTGTCAAATATCATTTTCTTGATATCTGACCATATTATGATAAAAGTAAAAATAAACAAAGACAAAAAGATTAAAGGTAATACATATGATTTCAACCAAAATAGGAAAATAAATAAGAACTTAATTTAAAATAAATGATAGTTAACTAAAATATTTAAATGCATTAGCATTTAATTGATTATAGATAAGCTGTTAATGTCTAAAATTGTATCATTGTAATGTTTAATAATATGTTAATATTAAATTAATAAAATGTCATGAATATTAAATTACCTTGTCTTATTTAAATAATTCAACTGCCCTCTAGTCATTATGTTCGATAACTGTTTAAATTAAGAAAACGGTCTACTTCTTACAATATTTTAGTCGTTTTTTTTATTTAGAATTTTCCAGAATAATATCAATTATTAAAAACATAATTTACATTAAAATATATAGACTGTT
The DNA here is from genome assembly GCA_028023455.1 of Epiperipatus broadwayi. NCBI lineage: Eukaryota > Metazoa > Onychophora > Udeonychophora > Euonychophora > Peripatidae > Epiperipatus > Epiperipatus broadwayi. The sequence continues at coordinate 59,934 of JAQFVV010013477.1, read as the reverse complement.
TTTTTCTGATTGTTATTATTCTGGATAATTCTAAACAAGAACTCGTAAAATGGCATAAAAAGAAGACCATTTTCTTAATATAAAAAATAATAGAACATGACAGTGAGAGAGGGTTCAATTAATATTTAAAACAAACTTGGTAAATTTGCCATGAAATTATATTTATGTGTTAAATTAAATATTGCTTAACACTATACTAATAATGATAAATAAAATAGAACATCATATAACATTACAAAACTACCCCAAAACAACATTTTAATACAATCTCTCATGACCATCAATCTCAGGATGACATTCTTTGATGGTTTTTAAATTAAATTATGGGAATGATATTTTGTTTTCTGTATGTATATATATATATATATATATATATATATATATATATATATATATATATATATATATATATATATATATATATATATATATATATATATATATATATATATATATATATATATATATATATATACCCTTTTTAAATTTGATTTTAAATATCATAGCATTTACTTTTTAAAAAAAAAATATTATCAATCAATTGTAATTATTCCATATGAGGATGAAAAACACCTTGTCTTTTTTTGGTGGGGGGGGTAGGAGGAGAGAAATCAAACTCATGTAACATGTAGCTTATTTTCCATGATAAAGACACATGCTTAAAATATTCATATATCAAACCTTTTACTTAAATGTTTTTCTTCAGACGTGACTAACATTTACAATTCAAAAGAATGATTATATAACTGAATTTATGAGATAAATAAATATTCCAACCATTAAAAAATAATTATTACAATGCAGTATGAGTAAACCAGGAATGCTATCTCAATTTAAACACTATAAGTTATCTGTAATATAAAATAATAATAAAATATTTTAAATATGAACCCCTGACTATATGGATTTCTGACACTAAAATACCAATTATGTTAAATATATGAACATTAATAATTCTTTAAAAGTTAAAATTTTCTCATTTTGAAAAATGGTAAATATAAAACTTGAAAGTTATTTCTTGCTACATTTTAGAACTTAGAGGTTAGGAAAAATTTTTAAAAAAAAAAGGAAAATAAGTTGGTATAGTAAATGAGATGTGGATCAACTCTATGGTGACATCAACAATAAAGTCAATGACATTTTTTTCAATAATCAAAATTACTAAATATACAACTAAACAAATTCCAGTAATCAAAAGCATTCAATCTCTAAAAAAATATTATTTTCTATGTTATAATTTATATGTGAAATCTCTTTGCATGTGCATTGATATCACTATTTTAGAGTCTCTAAATCATTTGTCATTAAATAATCAAATCTTCACATATGTTCTTATCTCATATTTATCAATAATTAATTTCTGCCTTGTTAATTTAATAACTTTTAAATTTATTAGAAAATATGACTTGCTAATTTCTGAACAAGCATGTTATATTTAAAAAAAAAACAATGTTTTTCAGGACTTTCTTTATTGATCATTAATTTTTAAAAAATCTGAAGTAATCAGGGATGGTTTGGACACTTGGATAAATCTAAGATATTAGTATATTGTTAATGTCAAAAAAAAATACTCGGAAAGCATTTACTTCCTTCTGGCCTAGTTTTCACACAAAGTTTTTGAAAATAAAAGGAATACGATTTATAGCTTTTGCTTATTTGTAAAATATTACTGATTATTTTTACACACTACTTGGTTGGTTATTATTTAAAACAAAAATACATATACATATACACTTTCAATTTACTTATTTATCTTTTATTTCTAAAAAATAGAAATTAATACAGATGACTATAACATAAACAAAGGAAATCAGAGAATTTATAACCTTATTATCTATCAGAAGTTTGTATGATGTTAAAATCTTTAAAATCTTTTAATTATTATAAAACAAATACCAGAATTTAAAACAGCATTTGCTGTATTTATAATAAATACACATTCTTTGTTACATTCTTAAAATAAAAATGTTTTCAGGAGTTTTTAAATAAACAACATTGAGTTTTAATAATATACTTTATTGTACAGTAAATAGATTACATGAATTTTACAATGAGTTTGCCAGTGTTACAATGGCATGACTGGTCTAAAAAATGTGTTATCAGAAAACTTACATCATTGTTCAAATAGATTTACAAGTTATTAGTTACTTGTTACATTTTAACATAGATGATTACAGTACAATTAAAGGAGATAAGATTAAATAGAAATATTTTACAGTATAGAAATATTTACATTAGAAATTATACATTTATTATTATTTGTAATGATTTATTTTGTTTTACTTATTTATGTGTTCCAAATCAAACTTTGTTCTATTTAAAATTTTAGACAAAGATTAAAATTTACCTTCCATTTTTGGCTTATTTGTCTGTGGTGACATGATTTTCATAAAATTGTTCAGTTTATATAACATAAAAGGATTATAACAGAATGTATGCTGTAATCTTAATTAACGGTATAATTAATACTGTAATCTTTATTTCACAATCCTGGTATACGTTCAATTCTACTAATATCCTTATTTGTTAAAATAATTAAGCTATTAATATACTAACATTTTCATTGTTAAAATGATTAAGCTTTTAAATACTAAACTTTAATTTTTTTTTTTTTTGGAATATAAATTACAGTATGTACTCTGAGTCGCGGTGTTTTGCGTTACATATGTTAAAGGCAGAAAATTAATCTACTATTTTATTTTCATCAATAGACCATATATATATTATGCATCCAATAAAAATGAAGATTTGTTTGTTTTTAAAGATAATATATATTATAAAATCTTCCGCGTATAAAAAATCCGATATTCACATTTGTTTTTTACAACACACTCTTTACTATATATATACATAATATACATCCATTGTTTTCACTCTAACATATATTTACTATATATATACATAATATACATCCATTGTTTTCACTCTAACAGGTAAAAAAAGAGTACATACTAAGTTATATATACATATTTAAGTTCTAAACTGATAAAAAAAAAACACGTATGTAATTAAATCAGTATATTGTAAATTGAAAATTAGATACATATTCCTAAAAGTAATATTTGGTAATTAGATGAGTTATAAATTTAAACAAGTGAATTTCTCTTCAGAAATATTGTTTCAGATTTTGTTTAAACAGGCATTTTAAATTTGAAGAATTGAATTTCTTCTGAGAATATATATGTAGAGAAAGTGGTCAGTCATACTTTTTTCTTTAGTTATAGCTGTGAAGCTAAGATCAGAAAAGCTGTGAATTACTGCATAAATATAATTATTACATATTTTCTCATATAAATTTGAAATCAATGTAAAACTTTAAATAGATGTTATGATAAATAGTAAATTGCATTCTAGTATTAAAAGACGTTGACTATTTATAAAGAATTAAAGTTAATTATTCTTACGGTTAAAGTTTTATAATATCACAACAAAGTCCCAGAATGCTTTCTATTATAACGAACATTTTTACCTTTTTGCAGCATTATAATTAAATTTTAAAATATTTCTAAAAAGTTTAAAGTATTAAGAGTTTATATCGTGTGTCGTTATCAATCTTTTTTCCTGCAATTTAATGAAAAGATTTGATTTTAAATGAAAGAAAACTAAGAAGTGTAAAAATAAGTGGACATTAATTAAATCATCTTGATTTTTCAGACGATGTAGAATTTTTTTTAAAGTGTGGAAAAAAAATACTTCAAAATTATAAACTTTTATAAGTTGTCAAATAAAATTTAAAAGACGATTTTTTAAAAAAAGGTAATATTAAATAGGATTTAAATCAAAGTAATGAGAATAAATTACAAAAAAAGTTAATAGTTGCTAATAACTTAATCAATAAAATATAAAAAATTAGTTTAAAAACAATTTCATCCAAATAATTAAATTTTCAAAGATTATCATTTACATATATTATTTAATTGTAAAAGAAGTGATTAATATCCATTGTATGTGTGTCTGGAATAAATGTCTGCTTAAAATAGATATATGATGTACATAAGTTGCATATAAATCTAATGTTCCAATACATATTTAAAAATACTCTTGTATATCAAAATAATTGTGTCTTAGTGTCGATTACAATTATCTCATGTGATTTTATTAATATAGTGTAAATTAATTGGTTATACAAACACAATTTCAATTGATCAAATACAAAATAAAAAGGAATGTTATTTGTTTGTATTTAGTCAGAAAAAAACACAAGTTATTTTGAGTTGAGAGGAATTTGTTTTAAATAATAATAAATAAAATGGTTAAATCGATAATTGTTATTATAATAAAGGAGAAAAATCATCTCTTATTTTATCCTATTTTACTTATAAAAAAGGGATTCATTGTCAAGCTTTGGTGGTCGAGTAGTCAGCACAGCTGTCTTACTAACAGTTGTCCTGAGTTAGTGGGTTCGCTTCCCTGCCGATGCTATGCCACATGGGGGGGGAAGTGGTTTCAGATCTATCTTGGATTGAAAACATTCCCTGTTTTCATTTTGGGCTCCTAGTTTTATAATTAATTAAAAGGTAAAAATAGTTGTTGGAGAGTTGCCCTTGATACTAAGATTTATGTATATTGAACTTAAATTCAAACCTTCTCATTTATGAAAGCTACTTTATAGAAACTATTTTTGGAATATTGAATGATTAGGCACTAGATAGACATTTTTATGTACAAATATTTTTGCATCCATTGATTACTGTGGCTTGCATTAGGTGACTATTGTAAAAAGAGTGTTAAACTGTTTCAACAGCTTATCTAAGCATTGGAAATGGTGACCATGTGGTGTTCAGTTGTTTAAAAATAATAATTATGTTTTAGTTAATAGAATGATGGATTTTTGATACAAATAAAAAAATGTTAAATGCTAAAAGAGTAGAAGATAAGAACAAATAGACAAAGAGAATATATTCAATAAGTCAATTAATAAGAAAGTGATGAAACAAGAGACAGTAAATTTAAGATGATGAGTGCTATATATTAAGAGGTAGTAATTTTATGTGATGAAGTTAAATGATATATAGTTTTGTTTTCTAAATTTATGCAAATAATATAAGTAAATAAAAATTAAAAATAATAAAATATTCAGTACTAATTTTAGATAATCAATATAAGTTTTTAAATAGTAGCAAATAATAGGAATAATTAAATATGTTTATCTATAATTCAATGATTATGAGATCCCAAAAAGAAAATTGAAGGAGATTTAAATGGTAAGAAATCAGTCATTCAATATGTGAAACACCCTACAGAGTTAAAGCCTGAAATCAGGAAAACTCAACCTTTAGCTATTACATTACCAGAAAAGGATTTATAAATGATTTATAATTTAATGTTGTAACAACAATAAAAATAAATTTTATGTTACATAATATGCAAGAAAACAACACAAAATGCATTTGAAATTACAAAATACACAGGACTGACATCCAAAATGTATGGTAGAATTAAGAGAAATTATGAATGCAAAGAAAGATGAAAACAAACAATTAATACTATAATGATAGAATGAAGTGGGGGAAGGAGATAAAAGTAAAGAACAAAATATTATAGTATCTGAATGTGCTGTTGAATGGCTTGGAAATAATAAGATGAAGAAAAAGAAAGATATGGGGAAAATAATGTTCAATATTGTATTCAGGAAAATAACAAAAATATATCAAATGCCAGAGAAAGTATCGATGAACTAACAATAAGGGTGATGGATTTAAAAATCAATGTGCAAGATGAAAAATTTAGTAAAAAAAATGTTGAAATTTTATTGTACAAAAATATGAAGCTTTAAAGCAAATATAATTGACTGATTAAAGAAAATGTAGCTATACAGAAATACCATCAGTGTGTATTATACTTAAAGAAAACCAGAAAGGATAGCTATAGTAAAATCAATGGGGACTAAATCTTCAAACCAATATTAATATTCATAGTGGAATTCACTAAAGTATCAACAACTTTTAAGAGACAGTATTTATAGACCAGACTTATGAATCATCTATAGAACAGTTAAACACTCTAAAATGTTACTGCAATATTAACTTAAATCTGAAAAAGTGTAAGTTGACTGTCATTTACATCACTATATTCATATTTAGTGACATATTTTATACAATTAATACCTTTCCAAGTCATAAGATATTTTTGTGAGCAGTTTCTTTTCAAAACATTAAAAATAAGTAAAAAAATATTCATGTCAACCCAAACAAGAATACTTAAACCAGTAATTAAATTCCTAGAGTGAGAAAGAAGGAAAGATTTGATCCCTACATTCAGAATGAGGACCCAGGATTTTTTAAAATAATTAGTGATGTTAAAATTAATTTTAAACTTATTGCTGTTATTATTACATATTAATATTTTATGAGAGTTATGTGACAGTTTTGTGCTATATGAGTTTCTAAGTTGTGTTTTGTTTTTGCTAGCTAGAATATAAGAATCCTAGCATTGATTGAGGATTGATATTATTATGATTGTCCATATTAAGTTTGTTACTGATATTACACCAATTCATTTACATATCTTTAACTTTTAAGTATTATTACTTATCTATCTCTAAGTCATATGAACAAGGCATTTCATATATTCAAATATAACACAAATGTAAACTAGACAATAATATTTAATTGAGCATGGATCAATTGATGATCAATCACTAGCATTTATTCTCTATGTAAATAATGCTCTAAGTCACTGGTATTATTGTTATGTATTTTGTTCACTGTTTGAGTTGTTGTCTATTCTCTAGAAACTACATTGGGTACTTTTATGTCTGAGGAGAACTCTTATATATTCTGGAATTTCAGTTCAAGATTCAGTCTCTTGATAAAAAATAATGGCCTATTCTTATATGAAACACAGAGAAATAATTTAATTTTAATTTAACAGATATGAAATAATATATGGGGTTATTTAATGTATATACATCCAGAACATAGGTTAATTATGAATGCAAATGTGTGCTCACAATTACATTATTTCATTTCTGTGGCCACAGTACAGTCCAGATTTATTTTAAAAATAATGCTAATAAGGTCATACAATCATTTTACTAACACACTAACATACGTATATAAAAAGAAAAAAATGAAAGAAATAATTTGAACAAAATTACTGTTGTCGTAATTGATATTTTTTTCGTTCTAGGCAATATAATTATTTCTTTTATTTTTATTTATACCAGAAAGTAATATATATTTTATTAAAAAATGACTTTTTTTTTAAAAAAAAATAGTAATTTGCAGTAATAGAAAAAAAAAAAAAACATACCCACATTTATTATGTGTAATCTTGAATAGCATTTGTATTTAAAAAGTTGTAAAAAAAAAGCTTGTTTTTTTTCTCATGTGTAACAGCATTAGCTGGGAAGCTAAACCACTAACACGAAACAACTGCTTGTAAAGCGGCTGTCATTAACCTCTTGACCACCTATGCTTGACAAAAGCTTGTTTTCTAGTTGCTATGCTTAGAAAAAAACACTTTGAGACAAAATGTTCCATATGTAAGAGAAAATACAGACAGTATTGTATGTATATTAAAACACTATATTATAGATACAGCATTTTCTACTCATCAAAAGATCAGCAATATAATAACCAAGCCTAAGGATTCAATCCCTCTTGAATCTCATGGTGTTTATTAAATCTCATGTAAAAATTGTAAAGCTTCTTACATAGGTAGGAGTAATCATCACATCAGTGTTAAGAGAGATGAGCATGCTAATGCAGTTAAACAACATTCATCATCATCTGCACTCTCACTCCATACTATAGAGTCAGGTCATTAAATTGATTTTTCTAGTTACAGGATCATATCCAGATGTGATAATCTCTACCAGTGCAATATTAGAGAAGCCATTGAGATACTTAAAAGGCCAGATTATATCAATAAGTGAGATGATACATGCAAACTTCCTCCTATTTGGAAAGATTTTTTTAAAAACATTCTTAAATTTAACATTTTTGCTATTGGTGGAACTTTAACATTTATTGAAATCAGTGACTGTAGCACCTCTACAACAATCTTTCTACCTTTTACCACCCAGTGGATGACTTGTGTGACCAAGTCAAAATGTCGGAATATCAATAATTAAAATTTTTTTAACATGAATGAACGTGAAAAATATGTCTTTTATATATGCAACCCACAAAAATCTTCATTTCACCATATATATATATATGATAACAGATGGCGTTCTACCAAAAACACCGTCAAGCGTAGTTTTCTGTTTACAAGCGTTAGCAAGTTTTTTAACTTGTGCTTTTTTATTTTTCGTATATATATTGTGACCATCTGGATGGGCACAATAAATTGACATACTTTGTATCTGCATTGAATAATTATATTATATTTAAAAAAATGAAATAGCCTTAGAATTTTAAATTTTTTTTTGGAGATTGTTTAAAGCTTAGATATGGATTGTTTATGCAGTTTATTGACCATTTTATAGGTATTCATTATTATTAGTGTGGTTAGTGAAGTATTTAATGCCAGAGAGAGGGGTTGTTATTATAGGAATTGGTATATTTGGGCAGGAAAATGCAAGGTTATTTTATATTAGTGTAATATTTGGTTGAATGGTTTCATAATCCTTATTTTTTAATACTTATACTTTTGTCAACAATTAATAGCCATTTCAATTATATTTAGTTAATATACTTTAATATTTATAATATAGTGTATGTGCATGCATGTATGACTCTGCATCCTTTTCACTTCATTTTCATCTTCTAAAAACATTAAGCAATAGTACATGTACAATAAAAACATTTTACAGTAATTATCTTAAATAATTTAACAAATATATATTTCTTTAGTTGAATCAATGAATTATTTTACAAATTAAATAAATTATTAATCATTTTTGTTTAATAGTTAATTAATATTCATTTTTCTTTCAAGTTTATAAAAGCTATTTATTTTATTATTATTTTTACCTTGATTTTAATTCTAAAAAATCAAAGTGATTTTTTTTTAAAGATTTTTTTTGAATATGTAATTAGCTGAGCTAGAAGAAAAGTGTGGGAGTAACCTGGTGGAAGGAAATGAACTTTACTAAAGAAAGCTATTTAACAAAGATCTCCAGTGGAGAATTTGCATATTATTTAATGTAATCGTAGCCAAAAACAGTGGCTGATTATTGTGAAAGTAAAACCAGTTGCTGAAGTCAAATTGATTTTAAAAAGATTTTGGAGTAAAATTTCTAAAGGATCCCAAGAAATTTATTATGGGACAAGTTAATTTCATAATTCAGTTTTAAATTTAAAAAAAAGGTACATAGTTTGCTTTATTCTCCTTAATTCAAACATTTTGAATTTAACCTCTTCATGACTATTGCTCTTTTAAATATGTATGTTAATAATGTCCAGTCTACATTACTTCACTTAATTATCACTTTAAATAGGAATAAATTGCATGAATATTATTGTTGTATCATTAACCAATGTGTGTTCTTTAATATATCTGGAAAACGCATGCAGAACTATTTTACAGAACATATTTTAATTCTTCATTATTTTCCGTGATATGTTTTCGTGAGGATTAAACATAAAATTAAGGACATACATCTTTTGATAAATCATGCCATGTTTAAATTCATCATCAGGATATAGCAGTATTTATTTATCTGATACTTTTTGAAATGAAGGAAATAAAATGTGAGCTACTTTAAATTAAATATCTGTTTAAATCGAATAGAAGGATAAAAATGCGGGTAATTTTTGTTCTCTTTGATAAAGATGGAAAATAAAACAAAGTATTATTAAATGCTATTCAATAAACTACTAAAAATAATTACATATTCAATTTAGAACTACAATGGAATAAGTGAGATAATTCCTTTCCAACAGTAGTTAAGAATTTATTATATTCTCGTCATAATAGAAGATAAATTGATTGCTTATGTATGATACTATAACTTAAATAACTTTGTTATAAACATTGAAGATGCTGAGTCCTATTTAAGCATGACTATATTTGTTTGGTTATCCTACAGCAGTTTATTTTAGTTTAAAATTCAGTTTGGAATATGTCCCATATTGTTTTATAAACCTGGAACCGAGCTTTGCAAGTGAACTTTTATTTTAAATTACAAAACTAATAACTTTTGTGTCTTTATTTTTTTTAATTTTTATTGCTTGTCATAATTAATGTATATGATAGGTAGAGAAGCTTATTTATTATTATGTTCATTTATAATCTGTGTTATTTTGATCTTCGAGACCGTCTCTGAAGCGTATCTGAATGAGGAGTACACTGGTAAAAATTGATTGTATTCAAATAAGTTTTATTGTTCTTTTACAAAAGTAAAATAAACAATTATTTTTTTAAATACATTATTAGAGAGGTTTATATTTATTTTGCATACTTTATTATTTCAAAGTGATAATTATTTTTTTTGAATCAAGGAACGTATAGTAGAAATAGTTTGTTAGATATGAAAGAAAGTCTGTTTGTAATAATTATAAATATTAAATTTTAAAAGTAACCTAAAGTTTATTCAGAATTAAAAGTTATACCTTAATGCAATATTTAATTATCATATTACCTGCTTAGTGTGTAATTTAGAGTTAATATTATATATAATTTTATTCGCGGGTGTGTGTTTTTACTTTGCACAATTATGACATTTGTTTGATAAAGTTCAGTTTGTGAATAAATTTATGCATAAATTTCGTACACTGTCATATTCTACTGAGTTGAATGGATTGGTATATTATCTGTATATATTTATCTGCTGGCGTGTATTTATAATGTTCGATATTTAGAAAAGCTATGAGAATAGAAAGAAATCTGATTGTATTATAATGTCTGTAGGGATAAAAGATTTAGCTTATGTACTATATGTTAATAATTTTCCATGAGTAGAGCCTAGTTTATTTTATATGCGTATGATTAATGATATTTTTTTGAAGTGATGTTCTTAGGGCATTGGTGATGAGGAAATAAGTCCCCACCAACAGTGTATTTAGAAGTAGATGAGTTATTGTTGAAATATGATTAAATGATGTTTAGGAAGTTACGTGACATTTTTCTTAGATTCTTGGTAGTGAAGAATTGTAAAGGTGTTCAGTAAGAGTTATCTGCTCCTCATGTAGATTTCCCTTATAACGTATAGTATGTAAAATCATGAAAATGTAGCTCTGTGTTAATTAATATGTGGCTAGATAAATTGTTAGATTAACTCTTGATGTAGTATTAAAGTCATATTTTATTGATGAAATACCACATTGTCCTAAATAAAATAATTATATGATATTTTCTTAATTAATGGAGAGTTTATAGAAAAATTGTTTTACATTATTGCTGCTTGAACGTGCACACACACGCGTAATATAAATAATTTCGCGTATATAAAGTATAGAGATATTGAAATTAAAATAAAGAATAAATGTTTCTTTGAAATACATTACACTCATTTAATAGAAGTGTAAAGTATTAAGATTAAAATGGTAAATAAATATTTTAAAATACAGTGTATTTATTTAAATAAAGGTTATAAATCATCAAATCATCAGAATAAACATAAATTTGTTGCTATAAATGAAAGATATACGTAATTGAAAGTGATTATTAGTCAATTAGAGAAAGTTGCTTTGCTGAAAGCCAAATATAAGTAATTTGATTTATTTTGTTAATCAAGAGTAATATCCTCTCAAAGGTATTTTTTGTGCTAATAATATAACATATTATTTATTTATTATCATGAAGATGAAACATGTAGGCAAAGTATGTGTTCGAAGTCAGGATATTTAAGTTTTGTTATTAATTTGCTTTGATAGTAGGGATAATCCCAAACTGATGCTAAAAAAAATATTTGATAATTTAAAAGTCTGTAAAACAAATAGCCCAATTTGTAAATATTATGTTAAACCAAGTTTATTATATTGTAATAAATGATTTGTTTTAGTTATTTAAAATCTTAAAATCTGTGTCTTGAGTTATTCTCATGTACATTTGTGTTTTCCATTTCGACATCTCCACATTTCATAAATCTATTACAAAATAGATATATTATTTTAGAGTTATAATATTAAATTTGTTAGTGTCTGACGATATTGTTTTTCTTAATGCAAACATTATAAAAGAACATTTGCCACTTGATAAACGTATTAGAAAGGTTGCAAATTCAGTATATTTGTTAGATGATGATATGAGATTAAAATACCCTATCACTGTCATTATCTTATTATTGAAACCCAGTAAAATATTTTAGTCAATTTTTTTCATTACATTTTTATCACACTTTAGAATTATAATTTATGGACCAATGTATTTTATTTAATTCAACTGTGTGTGTTAAAATTCCCTGAGTTCTTATTGTTTATTTCTTGATTGGCATTAAAGTAGATGTTGAGATTATGATATGTCAAGTCATAGAATTGTTTAAGAATATTATTATGGTAAGCTGATATATGTTATACTTGGATGAAGGAAAAAATTAAGTTTAAAGTATATTTTAATAGACTGTACCGAATTAACATTATGATTCTTTATCATATAATTAATTAACAAAGGAATTTACATTATGTTAAATGTTTTATAATATTTCTTCTTTTATTCATTTATTATTATATATCATATGAACTGCCTATAGCCGCCCACTGAGCTGATCTGAACATAAACTTAAATATAGAGTCTCAGTAATAATTTTGTATCATATATGTTATTATATTGTTCTATTCATTAATAGAACTGGCCCCTGGGCATGTCGCTCATGTAATGTATATGAGCGGTTGTGGGGAGTGTAGGTTATAATATATATATATATATATATATATATATATATATATATATATATATATATATATATATATATATATATATATATATATATATATATATATATATATATAATGTGACAATCGTGGTAGGTGGTAACATCGGGGATGGAAATCATCATATTAACCATTCTAAATATCATTGATCATGGTCAATAATTAGCACTGAAACTAAATAATGAAACAAAATATACATTTTAAACCCAATATCAGCCATATTAATCATTAATAATCAACAGTCAATCATTGGGTTTTAGATTTAAAAGAACACTGAAAAATCTTTGACTAATTGTATTCTATCTAATGCCATAGTTTGTACATAATAGAAAAGGAATCATCAATATTTTACCTGTAAGTACATAATTTAAAAGCTAAAAATATCTACAATAAAAACTATTGGGATCTTGACATCATGTTATTTATCAACACTGCTATGTGGTATCAGAAACAATGGGTGAACTTGTCATCTATAAAATAGCAATTGTCATAAAGTTATGAGGCATTAAAGGTTATTTATTATATTTGTGTCATTCAAATATTCCCACAAAAATTTATCTGGATGGCCACACAGAATACATTTTCATAGAAAATGTCATTATGCTCTAAATAAGATTAAAATTGCAAGGTCCTCAAAGATTGTGACCATAAACAAGAGAAAATATGCTTATTAAGAACTCAGTCCATTTTACATTAATTAAAAATCATAAATCACTTGAAGAAAATGTCAGTCACCAATGTTTTATATCCCAAATTGTATATCATTGGATGTGTAGGTAGATATATAGATAATCATACAGACAGATAGAGAGATAGATGAATAGAGGATGAATAGTTGTGTGGGCAAGTAAACTTCTTTGGAATATATTTTAAAACTTACATTGTTAAACTAAATAGAAGTACAAAATAGGCAAATTTATATTTTGTTATCAGGTAAATAGTTTGTTATAAATTGGTTTATATAAACACAATTTATTACCTCTAGGTTTATAATAAGACTAAAAATTTCAATAGGGGTAACTCCCATGCATTTATACACGTTGATATATATATATAAATTATTAATCAATGTCTGTATTCCAATTATAATAAAATATATATAATTATTCAAAACAATACAATAATTAATACAGTAAAACAATATTTTAAAAAAAAACCAAATATATACCAATTTAATAGAAGTACTTTCAACTATCTATGTAGTCGTTGTCAACTAGATTCAAATTGTATTAGAAAAAACCGTTACAAATGTAAACAAAAAGTAATACGTCATACATCAATTTTCCCACACTTCATTAATTTTTATATTGGCAGCCTGTCTATTTATCAACTGTTGCTTTTCACTTTTTATTAACATAGCTTCTTTAATTTTGCGTTTATTATTATTTCTTTCAATACACAAAATCTTAACTTTATTAAAATCAAAATCAAAACCATAATTACATGTTACATTATGATCAAAAAATACTGATGGTGATACATCATCATTTCTAACATTCTCTTGTCTTGATTTTTGTACTCGTTTATATAACAACAAATGCTCCTTTGATCTTTTCTCCAATGTACATCGAGATTCCCCAATATATGCCTTTCCACAAACACACAGCCATTTATATATTGCACAACTTTGATTTAAAATACTACACCTATTTTTTGAATTATTTATTAATCTATTTAAATTAGGAGTAGTATAAAATGCAACTCGACATATATTTTTATATATCTGTTTTATAAATTTCACTTGTTCATTACAAATAAATGGTATTGATATCCAAGTATATTTTATTTTATCAATATCTATAGCATCTAAAATATTTCTATTATTATTAAACTTAGTAACAATATTATAAATTAATTTATGATCATATCCAACATTTAACAAATCCATAATAAATACATTTATGTTACTTATTTTATCAGAACTATATTTACATAATTTATTATTCCTAAATAAAAATGATTTTAAACCGGATAATTTATGTGCTATTGGCACATTTGAATACCAAGGAATATATCCTCTTTTTTCAATATCTTTTATTACCATACAATAATCTAATTTATTTTTATTACGAGTAACTTTAATATCTAAATACTGAATTGACATTTTTTCTTCAAAAGATTTACTCCATTTTAAACCTTCTAAACTATTTAATTCATTGAATAATACATTTATAATATCTAAACTTCCACAAACAAAAACATCATCAACATACCTGTAATAAATTTTAATACCTTGGCAATATATATTATTATTAAGAATTATATCTTCATAATTTGTGAAACTACAGGAAGTCCCATAGGCCATCCATAATCCATTTTATAATAATTTTCATTAAACATAGCATATATATTTTTATCAATAAAATATAATACATCATTTACAAATTTTACTTTTTTAACATCAACTTTTTTTAACATTAAAGCATCTAATATAATTTTTATAGATTTTAATCTGCAATTTGTCCTACAATTTTTTCGAATATTAAACTACATAAACAAGATAAACCTTTAAGATTAATGATTGATTTTGGTGGATCATTTTACTATGAAACTTGTAGATTTATAGAAACATTATTAAAAGATGTTCTTGGATTTGGAAAATATACTATTAATTCATCGTTTGATTTTGTAAAGAAAATTCAAAATATTAATATTAATAATAATGATAGTATTTGTACATTTGATATATGTGAGATGTACGGTTCAATAGATAGATTAAAATCTATAAAAAATATATTAGATGCTTTAATGTTAAAAAAGGTTGATGTTAAAAAAGTAAAATTTGTAAATGATGTATTATATTTTATTGATAAAAATATATATGCTATGTTTAATGAAAATTATTATAAAATGGATTACTGATGGCCTATGGGACTTCCTGTAGTTTCACAAATATGTAGTTTTGTAGTATCAAGATATGAAGATATAATTCTTAATAATAATATATATTACCAAGGTATTAAAATTTATTACAGGTATGTTGATGATGTTTTTGTTTGTGGAAGTTTAGATATTATAAATGTGTTATTCAATGAATTAAATAGTTTAGAAGGTTTAAAATGGAGTAAATCTTTTGAAGAAAAAATGTCAATTCAGTATTTAGATATTAAAGTTACCCGTAATAAAAATAAATTAGATTATTGTATGGTAATAAAAGATATTGAAAAAAGAGGATATATTCCTTGGTATTCAAATGTGCCAATAGCACATAAATTATCCAGTTTAAAATCATTTTTATTTAGGAATAATAAATTATGTAAATATAGTTCTGATAAAATAAGTAACATAAATGTATTTATTATGGATTTGTTAAATGTTGGATATGATCATAAATTAATTTATAATATTGTTACTAAGTTTAATAATAATAGAAATATTTTAGATGCTATAGATATTGATAAAATAAAATATACTTGGATATCAATACCATTTATTTGTAATGAACAAGTGAAATTTATAAAACAGATATATAAAAATATATGTCGAGTTGCATTTTATACTACTCCTAATTTAAATAGATTAATAAATAATTCAAAAAATAGGTGTAGTATTTTAAATCAAAGTTGTGCAATATATAAATGGCTATGTGTTTGTGGAAAGGCATATATTGGGGAATCTCGATGTACATTGGAGAAAAGATCAAAGGAGCATTTGTTGTTATATAAACGAGTACAAAAATCAAGACAAGAGAATGTTAGAAATGATGATGTATCACCATCAGTATTTTTTGATCATAATGTAACATGTAATTATGGTTTTGATTTTGATTTTAATAAAGTTAAGATTTTGTGTATTGAAAGAAATAATAATAAATGCAAAATTAAAGAAGCTATGTTAATAAAAAGTGAAAAGCAACAGTTGATAAATAGACAGGCCGCCAATATAAAAATTAATGAATTGTGGGAAAATTGATGTATGACATATTACTTTTTGTTTACATTTGTAACGTTTTTTTCTAATACAATTTGAATCTAGTTGACAATGACTACATAGATTGTTGAAAGTACTTCTATTAAATTGGTATATATTTGTTTGTTTTTTTTAAATATTGTTTTACTGTATTAATTATTGTATTGTTTTGAATAATTATATATATATATATATTGTGCCTAGGCCAATTTGGCACATGTATATAAAATAATTTTGTCTAAAAAAAATTATTAAAATAAAATAAAAATCTTTTGTAAAAGAGTTTGAAATAAAAGATTAAAAGTGGGAAGGGGGTTTTCTTACAGTCAAACTAAAAGTGTTATAAAAGAAAGTACAGTTTTTCTAAATTAGTATTAGTAAAAATAAGTAATTTAAAATTTAAATATATATATATATATATATATAAATCTCTTTTCATTCAAGCTTATTATAATAAATTATATATGTGTGTACGAGTGTAAATTAATGTATGTGTGTTAGAATAATATAAAAAAAATATTTAAATGAAAGTTAAAAAAGAAATTATATTTGGAAAACACAGCAATGGCTATTAAGTTAAATAAAGATTTATTTAAAAACACAGTGGTGGACTACTAATTAAAGATATGAAAACAACACATTTTAAAATAACTACTACTAATTAAACAATCAACAAAAACACATCATAGGATTAATTACTAATGGAATTTCTTCAACACTCATTTTCTGGAGGATATTACAACAAAAAACATTTTGCAGATATAAATAGCTAGATTTTTATAAGGAGTTCAGTTTTTATTCAGTCTAGTTTTCAGTGACAGTCTTGTTTCCGTTCAGATAACAATTTCTATTATGTATTCAGAAACAAAAATGCATTGTTGAGTAGCTTTTGGAAATATACACTTGTGCTTCAGCCTTTTTGTCCAACAAGATCATCTAAACCTGCCTGTGAAATAATGTCTGCATAACAACTCAGAAATCCTCCATCAAACGTTCAACTGTCTTCAAAAATAAAACCAATGGTTTTGCATAAAATCTCTTCAAGAAATGTCCAAATCTAACCGGTTAGATATAATCCATCAGAAGCAGCCAACAACAAGCAATATCCACATTCCCAAAAATCCTAGGTAAACATTTATTTCTTATCATTTATATGTAGTAGCCACTGCTGTAATTCGTAAATATTCAAGATTCAAATTATATGAACTCTATCATACATAAAATGAATTATTGATGTGTTTAAGTTTCAAATGCTATTGATGCTTTATTACTATATTTGTGAATGCTATATGAGTTAATATGGGTGTGATCATTATATCAGTGTTATGAGTTAAATTAGATTAATACCAGTGTCTACTATTAAAATCTACAAGAATATTTAAAATAGGTTAGAAATGTTACTTTAAAAATGTGCATGTGTTAAATCAGATTTATAAAGATGTTTAAATTTAGTCAATTAATGTTTTGTAATAAATTAACTTTAAACTTAATTAATGTTAATTAAAATAAAATGTCTTCAAACTTAAACTTTATTTGTCGGTCAATTCTTTTTACCAACCTTTTATTAATTCTTTCCACCACTAATTTTGTATAATTTTGTTATTGAATTAAAATTAGACTGAGATAGTTTTAGGGAATGTTTCAAGTGCTGGATTATGAGCCTACTGTCCAAATACGTTAGTCATCAGACTAGCTGGCGCCCCCAGGTTTACCCTGAAACAAAGCAGCTGAGATGAGCCATTGTTGATAGTTAAAGCTATCAATAAGATCTCCCATTTTGCTCGGTGTCAGTTCATTCACGTAACTTTTATAAGATTATAAATGTATTATGAAAGAGTTTGAAACCGGCCAAAACTTATATTTACGTTGTAACGATATATAAATATGTCGTTACATTAATTTAAAATAAAAACTTAAAAGTTCACAAATAAAAGGAAAAAACTAAACGCTAAAATTAAAATGTTTGTTAAACATATATATATATATTCGCACAGATGCTAAACTTTAAAAATATTTTTTTCATAAACAAAAAAAAAAGTATTTGAACATATTTTTTTTAATAAAAAAATACAAGATTGAAATATAAAAATATTTTAATAAAAAAATAACGTAAGTTAAAATAAAAACAGGTTTTAATTAATTCCTGTAATCTATAAATGGAAATGATTGTTTATTAATTATCCAAAAGCTGTCTAATTAAAAAGTCAGAGAGAAGTTAGATAAGAGAAGAAAGAGATTTTAGCTTGACCAGTGGAAGCAAATAAAGGCCCGGACCATAACGAAAAAACAGAACAGTGACGTTTTTGTTCATGGAATCCATAGGAGGACTATAAAAAGAAAAAAATATTGAGTTTCAGCATTGTGTGTTTGAGAATTGTGGTAGGACACACATACCACACTCTCTATTTAAAAGAAAATGAAAAGACTGTGATACCTTGAACCAGCTATTGCCATCTCCAGGACATTATCTTCCAATGGATGTGTCATGGGAATTAAAATCAGAAACCTGGACTCTTCTACCATAAGCTATATAAAATGAACAATTATTAAAATCAATTACGAACTTTCGTCAAGTTTTACAAATTAATAAACAAGCCAACTTAAATGTTAAAATGGACTCTTATCGGACTTTTGTAAGTTTTTAAATCAAATTAATAATGTTTAATTTTATATGTTTTCCGATTGATAAAAATCATTTCCATTTTTTTTTCTTTCTTATTGTATAACTTGTTTATTGTTTAAATTTTAAATGATGAAATTTAGGTTGGGTATAGACGTTGCATAGATTCGTTAGCGGTTGATAATGTTGTGGTTTTCACATTCGATTAGAATATATGTCAATGATATCACTGCAAGCATCTTACGATGAATGCTAATGGGATTTGTATATTCCCTATGCAAGTGACGTTTATCGATGACTTTGTATTTTGATCGGTTGTGTTTAATTTGGAATGTTTTTGACCATGGAATCTGTGCAGCTGATCTGTACTCAACATTTTAAAACAAATTTTATAAAATGCATTTGTGCGAACGTATTTAAATGTTAAATTTAAGTCGGGCGTGAATGGCTATATAGTTTTGTAAAGTTATATTAAAGGAGGGTAATCTTAGGTTATTCATTTCGTAGTTGAATTGGTTCAATGGATTGGATATATTTGTGTAATTAGTAGATGTAGTATGAGGTACACTACGGGCAGGATTATAGATATACGCCACACAGCCTCTGTTTGCCTATGGATGGGTTTGTAAGTCGGCAGAAGACCGCAGTCCATTCCTATGGAGTTTTTTGTTTATTGTTCTACTTGCCAACAGATGTCACATTCCTGTTGGTGGAGAGTCAATGTCTTCTCTATTTCTACTTATTGTTCAGATGTACATTTCCTGACAGTATAGTGTTTTGTGTTGTCGTATCATGCTACATTGAATACATGAATGTATCAGATGGATTGGTGCCAGTTTGTTTGCGAAATTTGTTGCCTAAGGTTAAATCAGGGAAGAATATTTTCTTTTCCAATGCAGATCTATGCAGTCTATTCATACTTGACTATCTAAATAAAATATTTAACTCATTGAAACTTAGTTAAATGTAAAATTAAAAGTTAATATAAAAATCTAAAATGTTAAACTTATTCCTCAAAATTTAAATGTTATTTTATATGTGCGTAAAAAAATATTTTTATGTGTTAATTTCTGGCAGTGGCTTTTATTCTTTTATATTTGAGATATAAAATTTATAGATTTTTATCTCTGCATCTCCGCTGAGCTAGTGACATGGGCTAACGATCGGAATATTTAAATAAAGTGGAATCTTAACAGTGCGTATCTGCCTACTTTATAAATTTTTCTAGGCTCAAATGCCTAGATGGCACCCTGGTAGTTGCAGATATTGTTTTTGCGGTTAGATTTGATCTTCACTTTCATTTCGATCGTTATAATGTATAAGTAGGTTGATTCAGCGGTGGACCCAGTACAATATATATATCGAAGTATAGGTTACAATTATGTTATATCAAATAGAAAAGTAAAACATAAAATTTGTTTCATTTTAATTTTTTTTTCTTTTTCTCTTCAAACATTAGAAATAAAGATGTAAAATAATTTAATTTTCACTTTTTTTATGTATATAAATCACTGTCATGGATTTAAAATATATTTTCCTATTTCTTAAAACTATTTTAAATAAAATGAAAAAGTAACATAAAATTACACACACACACACACACACACATATATATATATATATATATATTCTAACATACATATATATATATATATATATATATTCTAACTAATAAAAATTTAGAGAAATGAAGATTTCTTAAATATATAAATTAACAAGCAGATGCATTTCTTAAGTATCAATTAAATATGCAAAGCACCAATTATATATATTCTGGTATACTAAGTATCGATCAAATAATTTCTAGGTATAGATTTAATCTAATAATTTATCAAATATAATGCATAGACTAATATATTCCATACGTATAAATTAAATATAACCTCCTTCATGCGACCACGTTAAAGGCCAATTGTAACTATATAAAATCAATTCAAACAAATAAAAAGTTATTCTTTATTTTGTTAACTTTATATAAACTTATTAAAGTAACATGAAACACATTTTGCAATCTCTCAATCGGTCATCCACAATGAATTTCAAACATAACTAAACGATTGGGAGAGCTTCCAAATATCATATATATTATTGGAGAGTTTAAGCTAATTATAACTTTATTATAACCAATGAGAATTTCATTCCAATGATCACACATCCACGTTATGGATTAATTATACTATATTCAAACTATATGGCATTTACACATTAGCAGATAAATTGCATGCCAATTACAACATTTTAAGAATGGATCGATGGATACTTCATCATTCCCAGCTGACACTATTTCTGAGGCCTACTGAGATGATGATGATGATGATACAGAACATTTATAAGCTTATTTTCCAGGGCGCCAAATTGCAGCTCCAATAAAATATAGAGGTGAAATCTCAATTCAATACTCTTAATAATAATATTTCATGAATGGGTTAATACACAATCGATTTAAAGAACACTGAGAAAGCATTAAAATTGACAATATTAATAGCTTTAAGAATTCCAGGTTATTCTCAGCATATTCCCCATTCACTATGATTAAAGCTACAATTACATTTTATTCTAATTATAAAGTTCTATATTCATCTCCACCTTACTGATCCACTCCTCCAATAATTTCACATCCATATGTCTATTACATTATTACTTATTTTATCAATAAATTTTACATCTTGGCTAGCTCACTTCCTCTTATTATAATCTCTTCTCAGGGTTTTTCGAACAATTAGGTGTGGAAATCAAATAAGCTGCGATAGGTTATTGGTAATAAACATTCCTCTCTCGATCGCCTCCAAGGTGATCTCAGTTGTCTTTAATGCAATCTAATATCAATTTACATCAAAGCTGGAATATTTTAAGCTTATTAAATCTTTATAAACACATCATAAAACATAGTCACAATTATAACAAAATTATAATAAAATAAAATGTGTCTAGAGAGGTTTGAATACAATGGATGGAGAAAGGATTTTATGCCCACCCTCTGCGCTCGCTACCACTCAATACTACCTCTATTCGTGATTTATAGTTCAACAATATTAAATTATTTGATAATTTTATGCATTTAAAATTAACCTTTTAAATAGTTTTACTAAATATTAATTATGTACATGATAATTCAAATATTCATAATAATATTATATTGATGTATGATTGGGTTGGAAACATCTAGATAATAATAACTTACAAAAACGTGGAGACACATGCAAATTTTATTTAAAACAAATAACAAATTTTATTTGATGAACTATAATTCAATCAATACAAAACATATACATTACATTATATCTACACTTCTTTTTTACCTTAAATATAGTAAATACCAATTTCTTCCCGTTTTCAATGCTTTCTCTTTTATTGCAGATATATTGTAGAAAATACATAATCGATTTTTTCCCTAATTAAATTTAATAATTTTATTTAATAAATTTAACGTTGATATTCCCTTTCAAAGTTCTTGATCTTATCCGATCATCCTGATTAAATATTACTTGGCCCTAATCTTTACTACAACAGAGATATCTTAATAATAATGAGACTAAGTTATTGCAAATAAATTGGCATTAAGATCAAACATCATCAGAGTACACTCTCTATGTTCATGTTCTTATAGCATAATAATATTTTAACAATACTACCTTTCCCGCGATGTTCTCAGCTGGCCATGTAAATATTTATTAAATACATTTAGATATGCATTGCTTATACCCAATCATTCGTAAGTTTTATTTAACCCTTAACAGTTATAAACTTAATTATTTTTGGCTCGAATGCTAAATCAAATCTACAAAATCAATATTCATATACACCAATTGCACATACATTATCTGCATTCATTCAGACATTAAATTGAGTTTGCGACCTGGTATTTAATACTTATAATAATGCTCATCATGGCTATCCTCTCATACACACGTAAGGAATATCAAATATTAATATGAGGCAGGCAGTGACCAGAATAAGAGAGAACCTTTTCACTAAGGTTGAGATATGCTAGGATATTTATCGCTAGTCATATAAATACATAGGTATACCAAATACCTCTGGCCATCAAAATAAGAAACCTTCTTACGGTGTAGAGAATACTCAAGTGGGAAAACTCTTCCACTTGGTTCAAATACTTTTAAAAATATAGGATATATCTCAGTGAGTTAAACTTCACTAAATTGGTGGAGATCTTTGTCTATCCACACACATACAGGTCAAAACATCAAATTATACAAACAAACTTTCACAATCTTAATATTCTTGCAAATTAGTGTACTGGAATATGAGCCCATAAATTTTCCAAGCATAAATCAGCTTGTTCTGGCCTTAAATTTATGATAACAATAATAATAAGCAAGAAGAAATGTGCACAAAATTCTCAAAACTATTTCCATGCACTTTTATAAAACAATAAAAATAAAAATGATGATGATACTCAATAGACAAGCAATTCATTTATAAGTCTAAACATTTGATAATAACTTCTGATGCTAATAATAATAATATCTCTTAATTGTTTTCCCTTTTTTTTTTAAATTGAGAAAATAAAAAAAAATTGTTTGTAAAACATTTTAAATAAGGCATATAAATTTCATCTAACCCCAAAATGACCATAATAGCAAAAGCATTTAAATAAACATATATAAAATCATCTGAAACCAATTTCTACCCCCAAAATAATCATAATAGCAATTATTACATGAATTAATTTTAAAATGGATGATATATGTGATACACTACAAAGAAAGAAATTCATATATATATATATATATATATATATGAAATGTCCTACACACATAAAGAGTGAATAATAACAATAATAAAAAAATATACTTATATAAGTCTTTTAGTAGGTGTTCTTCCAGATTCCTGATTTCTTCTTTTTTTTTTTCCTTGATCGGTTTATGAGAGCATATAAGTCCTTGTTATACAAAGTTATTTTGATAGAGTTCAGTTCCTTTTCTCTCATATATAGTTTTTATTCTGCTGAATGCATTGCTCATTCCCAACTCTAGGTAGATTACCTTTAAACTTTGTAATTTTCAGCAAGTTTCAGTTAAACAACCTTCATTTATCTTTTTCACAACATCAGTCTGTTTTTGATTGTCCTTTTCCAATTTTAATTTCATTTTGTAGATTTAAATTGACTTATATATGCATTAAACTTTTGAGTTTTAAATTTTACTATTTGCATATAGCTAAACGATATTAAACTCAAATTTTAACTTCTGTGGATTAAAGTTTTATGACCATCTTCTGAATAGCTGACTTCTGGAGGTTCAAGTTGTGTGTGCCCACTTAAAATTTACTCACTATACATTGTTATATTTAACCAAATTATTCTGAAGAAACAAAGTACAATAAAAATCATTTTCAATTTTATAACACAATTTTCTTTTTAGTCAATGAAGGAAAACTGCTACAGATAAGTTTTTCAAAATACAAGCAAGTCCAAAATAAAAAGAAGCCTCTTGTATTTTTCTCCTTTAACACAGCTTTTATAGAGACATCCACCTGTGTTTATTATCTTTATAATTAATTGGCATGTTCCCCCTTCTCAATTAAATTTAACCTTCTGCTCTTTCAGAAAAATTAGGCACAAATTTTATTTCAGACAGACACGATTAATTTTACAATTCAACAATTAATTGCCAATTAATTTTTGACACTCTGACAAACCAGACTATTGTTAATGGTCTATTAATGGTCCACTTAAATTCCTTAGTCAGATCTGTCTTTTAAGGAATGATAATTAACTGAGTAAGATAATACCAACACTAAAAATAATCTTACTTTTTCCCTTTAATAGTGAAACCAAATATCTATTGCAGCTGTTTCAAACTCAGACTTTATATTAAATTTGGCTGCTAATATTAAACTTATTTAAAATATTTTAATTTCCTATTTAAAATTGCTTTACAACATGTAAGAAATGATTATTCATTGTAAATTGTACCATCAAGATCTACAATTAAATTATATATACACACCCACATCGCAGGTATATACTTTTCTTTAAACTTAGATTTTTAATGCCTTAATCTTTATTTATTACAACTATTCTTCCTATATTATTATTATTATTATTATTATTATTATTATTATTATTATTATTATTATTATTATTATTATTATTATTATTATTATTATTATTATTATTATTATTATTATTATTATTATTATTATTATTATTATTATTATTATTATTATTATTATTATTATTATTTATTCCCAACCTAGCATATGATAATGACTACTCATCCTCACTATTCTAATGTAGTTTTCAATAGTCACACACCTCCCTATCAACAAATGTGTAAATCTTGCTTTTTCTAATATTTTCTTAATATCAATGTAACCCATAACTTAAAATAAAATAATCTTCTGGTTATAAACCCATTAACACTAAATTTTTAGATTGCTTACTAGTTGAACATATGCAATCCCTTATAAATATGGGTTCAAACTAGGTCTTGGCTTAAATTTTCTTATTACAGAGAAAAAAATACATATATTATGAGGAAAATTTGGATGGAACCTTCTTTGCATATTTAACCTAAAAAAAATGGAGCCTTGGACAAATCCAAGGGCTACAACATATATAATTTCTAATCTATCCTTTAAATTTTAAATAAACATATATACGTTTTGAATATATTGTATGGTGAAGTAGAAAAGTATTCATACAAGAAATATGTTGAAATAAGAATTATATTATCTATAAGATAGCCACACATTGATTTTGTTAAATATTATTCCTGGATAATTTATAAGTATATAACTATCTAACTCTATATATTACAAATTCAATGTGAATAGTGTCTGGCATTCATGTGGTCCATTGATGAACATATTATTCTCAAATTCTTCATGTTTATTATTGATTATGAATGTACATTTCACACAGTCAATAGTTTTGCAATGCAAATAAGGTTTGGTGGAGATCTTAATTTTTTCATTAACTTTAAAAAGTTGTAATTGTTATATGTAGGATCATATTATTAACTTTTAAATTACTACCATTGATATAATTGAGTATATATTATTCTGGCTTCTTCATCAAAATGGTTTCTAAAATACTGTTCACATTTTTGGATATATCATCTAACTACAAAGATCTGAACAAATACATAATGAGTGAGAGTCAGACTTTCACATTAGAATTTATGATGATGAATACTACATATTAATTTGATGAACTAATATCCAGCCATTAGTTTCAATTCTTCCATATTTATTTCTATCATAATAGCTTAATATCCTAATTTTTAGACTGCATAAAATAAACATTGAAAATAATGTCTTACACTAAGTTTTTTTACCTAACTAAATATGGAGAAACATATTTTTATATGTGGTAATATCACTAAAATTATAATAATCCAAACAATTCAATACCAATAAATTATGTATTTAGTAAGTATTATAAATATTTTTAAATGTCAATTTAATCTAAAGCAATTTTCTTATTATCCATGATAAGAAACACAATTAGGTCTCTCAGTATTATACAATTAGGTATAATCTGCCAGTTGACTCAAAGTCATTCCTTAATACCATTTAAAAAATGATATAGAAAAATCCTGAAACTCCTTTATCTTGGTTTATTTTTATTAATTCAATACAATTACAAACATAAAAAGAATTTAGTGAATAATATATGTATAAATAAAATCAAATATTACAAGCATAAAAGTAAACTAGTCAATAAATAATTAAAATTACACCAAATCCAAAACTCATCCGCACTAGCCAAGAAAATAAAGACTAAACACAAACAATGGTTTCACTGCTGCAAGCAGACTTCTAGTGTAAAGAACTCAAAACAATACTATATTTATATTAAACATTAACCACTTCCCATCCTCCTGTAGTATTAAAATAACTTTTAAATAAGTTATTGCTTCAGAATAATACATTTTCAATAATAAAAAATATTTAGTTCTTTTTTATTTCATTTTGCTCAAAGAAGACAACCATAGCTTCATCAAAATTAATAGTGTGGCCTGTATTTTTTCATGGACATATAAAGCAGAAGTAAGATATTTATTCCTAACCCTACTTTTATGTACTTTTATTTTTTCATTTAAGCTTAAACTACACTGACCTACATAAACTTTTTTACAAAAAGTAAAGATAATTTACACTAGACCAGGAGGACTATGGTATGGTGGATATTATCCCTTGTTTTTGTAAGAAGGTTTATATATGTTAGAGTAGTTTGAGCTTAAATGAAATAATAAAGATGCTTAAAGTAGGATTAAAAATAAATATCTTGGTTCTGCTTTGTATTTCCCGGAAAAAGTTACAGAAACACATTATTAATTTTGTTGAAGCTAAGGTGAGAGAAATAAAATAAAAATAATTAATTAATGTTTATTATTGAAAATGTATTATTCTTAAGCAATTAACTTATTTAAAAATTCTTTTAATATTAAGGATGGATAGGAAATAAATGGATTTGTGGGTAATGTTTAACCTAATTATGGTGTTCTTTTGTTGTTCTTTTCACTTGTGAAGTCTGCTTGTAGCAGTGAAAGCATTGTTTGTGGTTTGTTTTTATTTTCTTGGCTAGTGTGCTTGAGTTTTGGATTTGGGGTAATTTTAAATAAAATCAAATATCCATTAGACATTTATTATTGTAATAAGAATAAAATTTTAGAAAATTAACTGAATTAATAAATATTAATAATCATTACAAATCATGTAAGTACTTTTATGTATTTGCATAAACATTTTCACCTGAAATCTTAATAGCATTTAACACTACATATATCCATACATATATTCAGAGACATTCACATTTAAATTGCATTTGAAAAGTTCTTCTAGTTCTCATCTAATTATTTATTGAATTGTGTCATTTACTATGCATTTCCGATTTAATTAGTTCCCAAAATATGGTTATCGTTTATTTTATGGGAAAAGTTAAATGTTGCTCAAATCGCCTGTTTAAATATATTTTTGCTAAGTGTAACTACCCCATTATTCTTCAATAACATTTTTCATTAGGTTTATAACAATAATTATTGATATTTTTA
This sequence comes from Epiperipatus broadwayi, assembly GCA_028023455.1. Classification (NCBI taxonomy): domain Eukaryota; kingdom Metazoa; phylum Onychophora; class Udeonychophora; order Euonychophora; family Peripatidae; genus Epiperipatus; species Epiperipatus broadwayi. The sequence continues at coordinate 31,621 of JAQFVV010013477.1, read as the reverse complement.
AGAATCATTTTTTCTTGATCCAAACATTTGTTTTATATAATGATTTTTATTTTGCTATAGTTTTTGCAACTGATTTCAGTAAAAAAAAAAAAAAAAAACATATGAAAGTGAATATATTTTTAACATGAGATTTTTCCACAAAAACAATTTAGGTTGGGAATTTTAAAACTTATTTAAAATAATTTTTTCCAAAAGACATATCTAAAAGACATTTAAAACAGTGATTAATGTTCTCAAAAAGTGAATTGGAAAATTGTATACAAACTTATGGATGATGTTAAAATTTCAAATATTTATTTTTATAATACCCCCCCCCCCCATATACAGAACAGTATCTTATAATAATATTTTTATAACTATTAAATTTTCTTCTAATTATGAATAAAAATACATTATTTAATATATTTTTAAAACTCTTTCCTAGAAACAACCCCAAGTTGTCATTCATGGCTACAAGTAACTTTAAAACTGACAATTTTTACATTATCATAGCAAATTTATGCCCATTTTAAGGCTTAAAAACTACCATAAGATGCTGCCCTCTAGAATTATTTTACAAGTAAAAAATCAATAATATAAAATTTGAAGCTACAACATGGGAGAAAGCAGGTTTTATCAAATGCTGATTGGTTGGTTCTTATTTTCAACAAAAGAAGAGTGTCTGCCAATAATTATCACCGATGTAACTTCATTGTTTGATTTTCAAAATAAAAATGAATGTTTTAGATATTTTTAGTACGTTTTAAGTATTTTTTACATACTATAAATTATTTTGATTAAATATACTCAAATATAATTATTTTAAATAAATATTTAAGATTTTTTTAAAAAAAATATTTACTTTTACATGAATGTAAATTGAGAAAGAAAAAGACTGACATATTCAACATTTTTTAATAGGTTACAGACATTCTTTTGAGGTTCTCCACTATAATATATTTGTATGATTATAAATACAAATTTATTATTGAAAAAAAAAACTTTGCTTCACTTTCATAATCTGACAAATTATTAATTTGATATTTACAAACAAAACTAAAATGAATCTATATTGAAAGATGAATATATATTTGACTGCTGATTCTGTAACTGACCGATCAAAAATTTAAAACTTTAATTCACTAGGTCAATAAAAAAAATTCAGTGAAGAGGCTAACTGCTGAAACCTCCACTATCTAGTGCGAATGGGACCTAGTGAGTATTTCGTTAAATATTCCTCCCCATTTGAACATTTTATTTTTACAAATAAGCTTTTTTTTCTATACAATATATTGATAATTTAATATTATTTATTATAAATGTAAGCTTCCAAGTGATATGCATCTTAAAAGTTAATATATGACATTTTAAAAATATGAAAATAATTTATTTAACGTTTTAATGTACAACAATAGAACTTGTCATCATTGATTAAATTTATCTATTTAAAATATTTTCTAACATAAAATATTAATCATTAAAAAAAGTAGAATAAAATATATATTTAATTCTGTGTTATTAAAACTAAAATAAATTTAGAATTAATTATCAACAAATAAAGAAACATATATTAAAACAAATTACTACTTGTTAGTAAAAATTTAAAAAAATAATTTATTCACCATCTGACAAAAGTTATTCTACCTTTGGTAAGTAGACATATGCTTCCATTATGTCATCTCAAACTTTCTAAGCATTGTTTTATTAAAAATAAATGTTTTCAAAGAAAATAATTTTGAGGTGATATATATTTTTTTAATTCATTATTTCCGTGAAACTCTCTGCCTATGACACTTTGAATAAAATGTAGAAGATATTTTATTAAGTATTCCTACATACTGCAATATTTCATGTTTACAATTAAACTTTTTTTTTCCAATTTCTAATATAAAAACGTATTTATATTTAATATATTCAACTTATGAAGTGATTGTAATTAAAAAAAAAAAAAAAAAATTTGTTATTTAAAAAATTATGGAAAAAATAAAAATTTAAACAACGTTTTTATCTAGAGTAATAGAGCACAGCAGCATTAACTGTAATTTAGCCAGTCAAAAAGTTAGAAGAAGTGAAATATTACATATTCGAATTTTGTATTATAGAGGGAATACTATATTTAGGATAGTCATTATCAAAGAATGAAAAAATATGAAAAGTTAATAAGTTAATAATTTCTTTTAGAATTTTTAAAAATATTTTATTTACCATTTTCACAAAAGTGTTTTTTTTTTTAATCCAGCAGAAGCTGCTTCACATTGACTTAACAAAGTTTTTAAGAGGTGACTCTTTAAAAATAAAGTTCCAAAGACAATCTCATCTTATGGATGTAATTATTGGTTTAACAATAAGACTTTTTACAGAAATATTGCATACTAATTATCTATTTGGAAACCATCACCCTTGCTTTTATTTAGTCCTAGGCAAAAACAATTTAAAGCACTTGGCCAATGTTAAATTTGTATTACTAAGACGCATTTTTCATTCCTTTGTCATAACAATAGAATAATGTTAATTGCTCAAAATCATCGAAGTCATATTCAGGAGTTTTTTACAAAAACATAATATATTAAATTTGCAGTTTTAGGGGAAAACATAAACCATCACATATCTTAATATAAGTTACAAATATACTTTCAAACAATTTACAAAAGTACACTCCCATTGTAATGCATACAATGTGAAACTCACAGGGTGCATACTTTAACTTTACACTGACCTTGTTAAAATAAGTTTTTTTTTACAAAAATATTGTATAAACAATCTTTAATTTAAAAGTAAATTACTGGCAATTCTAATTTTTTTGCTATTTTGTCTTGGGATAAAACACGCATCTGATCAGAAATTCTTATTTCTATAAATTCTAGAGTATATCCTTCATGGCATTTTTATTTGAATTAATCTGCTGTCAATCAAGCAATATGTTATTATTATTGCCTAAAAGTTCTGCATAACACTGCTTCTACAGTTTTTTCTACAATAAATACATTTAAAATGCATTTAAACAAAAACTGTTTAAATGAAAAACCTTCAGACAGTGAAGTAAGGTTACATATATATTTAAAACAACATAGGTAATATAGAATTCTAGCACCATTTTAACACCAAACATGTTACAATCTATGTGAAATTGGTACAGTTCTTATTCAAGGATTTATAAATTTTTTTTTTTAATTATATTACAATTTTACAAATGTCTTTTATGCAATTCTTAATAATCCATACAAATAATCTACATTGTTATCATAAAAATTGTTTTATGATAGATTTTCTTTTAAATAAATATTTCCAAATAAAATTTAAATAAAACTAAGAATTTTGTGGTTTTAAATAAAAATTTTACAAATATTTTTGCAGAAATAAACTAAAATATGTTAATAAATTACTGGAAGTTATTTTTTGTTTTTCAAAACACTAAAACAAATCACACATTCAGCATTACCTTGATATCAAATAATCCATCAATCAGTGATGTTGTTGGTTCAATCAGAAATTGTTGGCTTGCTTTCATATTCAATTTATATCTCTACAATACTGATATGTTAAGCTTATTTTAAAACTAATAATACTATTTAACCAAACTAAAATATGTTTATAGGCTATGTAAGATTATAGATAACTTCCAAATATCAAAGAAATGTTGAAACAGTGGAAGTACAACTGTATTGCTCCAAAACACCTCAAATAAAAAAAAATATAACAATTGTCAGAGAATATGTTAAAACCAAAAATGAAAAAATACCAGGGTAATAAAAAAGTTTTCTATTGTTGTATCGAATAATATTATATATTTTAGAAAAGATAATAGGATTTAAAAAGTGGTAAATTCAGCTTATTTATTACTATATTGTTTTTGAATATAACATAACCAAAATTAATAATTAATTTAAAAATAAGCCATGGAAAGTATATATTAGTCTATGATATTATACAGCATTTGAATGATAAGAAAGTATCATTAAAAATAATATGAATGCCTAGTTATAAATTGAGTTAAATCTTGTGTTATTTTTCATTACATGCCAATATTTCGACAAACTAGCATCCACCATTGTCAAGGTTAACTTTTGAAAGAAAAATTGCTAGATCTCAAGCAGTATATATATTGTGGTGATCACACATACGGTGATCACACATGTGTATATTTCATATATATATATATATATATATATATATATATATATATATAAAAGGGCACAATATATATATATATATATATATATATCGCATAATATTAAATGTGAGTTTTATATGTAAAATAATACATAGCAAATTGGATAAGAAATGTAGGAAAGAAAAAAAATTAGGATAGTGTCAATTAAAAATAAGAAATGGTGTAGTTGAGGAATGTAATTAAAATCGGAATTAATTAAATAAAAGTGAAGGGAGGGAACGAACGAGATTCTTATCTTTCACCTTCCAAAGTCAACTTTTTGAAATTTAAGAATAGTAAAGTTAAGAGAATATTAAAACAGGATCATCGAAGTTGGTGATCAAGTCTTAAAGGGAAAGTAAATAAAAAAGGGAGTTAAATGATTGTAGAATTAACAGTTATAAAATTCGGTCATCATTATAAATAAAATAAATATTTATAAAAAAGATAAAGATTGTCTCTTCAAATTACACATTTGAACAAAAATACATATATGTATAGTTATGTAAAGGAAAGAAAGATAGTGTGTAAATAAGAAAATTATTTTATTAAAATAGAAATGGAAAAGTAACCAAAACCTATATTATGGAAGTAAATAAAAAAAGAAATAAAAAACAAGAAGAAAATTTATATAATTTATGAGAGAAAGTAAAATAAAGGTGTGAAATGTATTTAGTGACATTCCAATGAGCAATAAAAGAAAATAAGAAAATTATTCTGTGACAGGACATTAAGAAGTTGTGAAGGAAAGGAGCCATGTTTTATTTCTTTTTGAGAGTTTGCTGATCTGAAATACAGATTAGTTTGAGAGCTGTATTTTTTTTTATATGAACCAAACGTACTATAATTTTGAAACTTCGAGAATGCAGGGGTAAGGACCACAAATGGATGCCAGTTGATCCATGCCCACCTCACGTGTAATGCCATCTCACCCATGAAGTAACAGCAGAGATAGTGCCTGCCTGATGGTTCACCTTCCCTGTCATTGAAGCCGCAAAGAATACAACAGAAATAAGCTGCATGAAGGAATCTGAGCTGGATCCCAATAACTACCATCTCTCCAAAAAAGTGGAATAATCCACATGATGGTTAACTATATATTCGTCAAAGTCCAGAAAAACCTAGGTAATTAAACTTTAAAATATATATCATGTGTGTACACACTTTCTTAATATGGCCAAAATAAATTAAAATGCAATTGCAACTGTAAATCTTAGTGAATCAAATAATTAGTAGATTTTCTTTATCAAATAATATGAGGAGAAAAGGACTCTAAACTCTAGAATATTTACATATAAATTAAGAACAATTATTATTTAGTGTGAAGGGTTAAATTAAATGCAATCTGTATTATTCTAATGATTTCTTATTTTATGTTTAAATATTATATCTTAAGTGTGTATTTTAGTGTAGTGTATTAAACAGTATTTATTAATGAATAGCTCTTTACTTCTCGTCTTTCTTTCTCCACCATACTAATTAGAATGATATACCCATAGGGTTTATCAACTACTAAGTAGACATTAATTCTAGTAAAAGGTACACGTGTCAATCTGATACAGTAACATTAAATCTCATAAATTTTATAAATATTTCAAGTGCTGGATTGTTTTTTAATTAAATCGTTCTTATGAATGGAATATCCAGCAGCCGAATAGTATCTGGGCGGGAAAAATAATACTCGAATAATACATTTGTAGTTCTCAGTGTTCGACCAGGAATATAGACTTAAATAATTAATTTATATTTGCTTCTCACTTGACGTGACAGTTGTGTCTAGTAAAAGTTAAAGTTAGAAACATTACGAGACAAAACATAAATATGTTACAATATATATATATATATATATATATATATATATATATATTTATATATATATATATATATTATATATATATATATATATATATATATATATATATTAAAGTAACATATCAATCTCAATACACAATAAGAAATAGTTATTTTCAATGTAGTCTGTCCCTGCTTCAAAGCATCACCACAACTGATGTTTAATATCATTTTTAAGATGAGTATTCATTCGAATATTTCTAGAGTATTCTCTAAAAAGAAGTTTGTGCTAAACATAATTTTATCCTATAAAATAAAATCCAAATTAAAGCCTCATATTATTGAAAAATATTTGTCCTTGTCACAAAAGTCATCTAAAATAGGTTATCAGATCATTGGCCTTCATAAAACAATCAGAAATAATTTAACTAATTTATCAGAATGAATCAAATAATTCTGTAACTGACTGCAGAATATAACTCTAGAATTTATAGTTCCTATATAGCATCTGTCCTTTGAAAATTATATTAAGGCTTTGATTCAGGATTTGTATAATAGCATTAAATCACCATACATCAAATGTGATTGATGAGGCATTTAACTGAAAGAAAGTCTTTAGTTATTTAAAATGACAGGGAATTAAAGCACTTATTATAAAGAAACTACTAAATTTATTTTATTTTTATGTTCAAAGACCTAAAAGTATCATTTTATGTATCCATATTAATTTTTCATTTTTTTACAACGTAGTTATCTATAATGATGTACATAAAACAATGTAAATTAACGATGATTATTTCATATTAATATTCTTGTACTGTAACACAAGACTGACATACCCAGTTTAAGAGTATGTTAAAATGACAGTTTAACACACAAAACACATGGATTTATTATTTTCTATTGTACTTTTATAACCATGTTATTAATGTAAAACATATTTTTTTATTTTTTTTGTTACATAAATTATTGATTGGTTTATTCAAAATATGCAGGATGTTAAAATAATGTATTTGCTGAATTTATAAAAGCTGATTAAATTTATTCTACTAAATATACCCTAGTAAGTCACAAAATTACTCATATTTTTTTTTTCCATATAATTAATTTTAAAATATAGCAATGTATTCTTAATATCATGATTAATTAACTCTTTTGTTTTTAAAAACAGCTGTAACAATATAATATTTAAATCAAGATTCATTAAATATTTTAAATTAATTTTATCTATTTTTTATTCTCAAAAAATAATTAAATATATGTATTGATTTCCTTGATCTAATGGCCAATTAAATCTCCCGTAAAACTTAAGTACACTTTTTATAATTAATTTGCATATATCACAATATATAATTAATATTTTAATCAATACTTCTTTAAAAAATATTTTAGTAATGATACATATCTTCAATATCATAATTTAAAATGAGACTATTTTTACATATATTTATATTAATATGTAGAATTTAAACTGTTTTTGTTATATCAACTAGGACAAAACAATAAACCATTCATACATTGAAAAGAAAATAAATATAGAAAGATTACTTTGAAATCTTATGAAATCTATACACATAATATTCAAGTCATTAGCATTAATCATATTTCATGCTTTGTTATAGTATAAAAATATGTAAATTTAATTTTGAGATAAAATGTATAAATATATTGCCCATATAATGAAAATGTGTTGCAATTACGTTCTTAATACTTGATGACATGTTACTAAATTTTATATTCAGAATAAATAAAAGTTGACTTTTTTCCAGCGTATTAACTAATTCAAACAATTTAACAATAAGTTGCATAAAATCGGTACAAATCCACTACATTCTATTTATTAAATCTTCTTGTATATTTATAATTAAGATAATATATTATAATTGGCATTTGGATAAGTTTTGATTATTGAGTTAGTCTTTAATCTATCAATATTTGTCTGAAGGTTTGTAATGATGGTATTTATAAGATGTGATATGTTGGACTATTTCTATCATTGAATGTATAGAAAATTTTAAACTTTATTTAAATTTCCAAATACAAACAACTTGTTAGTAATAACACACAAATAGACTAACTTGAATTGTCTATTTGTATGTTATTTTAACAAGATGTTTGTATTTGGAAAGTTTAATAAAGTTTAAAATTTTATATGGATTTAGCATTCACTCATAAATGATGGAAATAGTCCAACATATCACATCTTATAAAACTATCAATATTTCTAAAATCCTACTTTAATATCATATTTTTTAAAAAAATGCTAATTGGCAATTAATTATTCATTAATTATTTTGACACTATTACATTTTTGATTTTAAAATTTTTATCCATTGAAAATTATTTTTTGTCAACATATATTTTCTTGCATATTAAATATATAATTAAATTTATCGCCATAATGTTACACCATAAGAAATTTAAATTCAGAAATTTCCTCTGCTAATTAAATAGCTTTATGTTTCTCATTTCTAGTTATGATACATCTTTTGTTTTCACAGTTAATATCTGTGAGATTATAAAAAAATATGTATTTTTTGTATTCTATTTTATTTATATATATATATATATATATATATAAATAAAATAGAATACAATAAAATGCAAGTTAAAAAACTTGCATTTTTGTTTATATATATATATATATTGTAATTTAAACATTAAACCTTCTTTAAATTGCTAATATTTTAAGTGTGAAAAATAAAGATAATTATCTATCGTTATTTATCTTCATTTTGTTAATGATTTTTCCCTATAATTAAACTTAAAATAATCATTAATAATTAAAAATGTATGGTAATTTGAGAACAGTAAATCTTCATTTAAATAAAGATTAAATAAATAATTTCATTATGATGGAATTTATTACTTATGTATGGATAAATACAGACCTTTTTTTTTTCAAACCTAAGCCATAGTTAATTATATTTAAAATTTAAGCTTTATAATAATAAAGATAGGACTTAAATTTAAAAAAAAAACAGACACTTATTTGTTTCTTAGAGTAATATAAATTTAATATTAAGTTACTTTACTGAATAAATTTATATTGAATAGCACGTACATAATATCTCTATAAACTGCAATAAAAATGAAGAATAAAAGAAACTATGAATAAAAATATTTTTCTTTTTTTTTAATAGAAAAAAACAAATTGTCTTAATTGATAAGAAGCGAAAATGAAAATTCATGAAGAAATTACTATGATATGAAGAAGCGCATTATTTATTACATAGATGCCACTTTTGTCATATGGCAACATAGAAAATATAAATTAGTGCTTTTTTTGTTACATTTAAATAATATGCATTCTCATATTAAATTTATAATGCAGATAGAGTCGGATGGAAAACTCCCTTTTTTTTTTTTGATGTTCTAGTCACCAGAACATCAAATAGTTTATCGCTTTCGATTTGCACAAAGAATACACACATGAACAGATATTTCTATTGTCATTCTTATCGTCACTCAACTCAGATATTTTCCATAGCCAAAATTCTTTTAAATAGAACAATTAACCTTTCACAGAAGTCACATATGAAAGAAGAAATAATTCATATTAATATTGTTTTAATAGCATATAGTTATAATTATAAATTTATAAAAAAAAACCATTATTTTAAGTCCAAAATAGACAAAATAAGAAAAAAAAAGATGATAAATCAGCTATTAGGATTTGTGTGCCATATGTAAAAGTAACTACAGACAGTATTGGACATATATTAAAAGGCTATAATATAAATACAGTGTTTTCTACTCATCAAAAGATCAGCAATATAATAACCAAGCCTAAGTATTCAATCCCTCTTGAATATCACGGTGTTTATCAAATCTCATATGTAAATTGTAAAGCTTCTTACATAGGTATGAGTAATTGTCACATCAATGATAGGAGATATGAGCATGCTAATGCAGTTAAATAACACTCATCATCATCAGCACTCTCACTCCATACTATAGATTCAGATCATACAATTGATTTTTTCTAATATCAGCATCATATCCAGATGTGATAATCCCTACCAGTGCAAAATTATAGAAGCCATCAAGGTACTTAAAAGGCCGTATTGCATCAATCAGCAACAAGATACATGCAAAATTCCTCCTATTTGGAAATATTTAAAAAAAAAAAAAAAAAAACATTTTTAATTTAACATTTTTTCTATTGGTGGAACTTTAATGTTTTTTTTTTTTTTTCAAATCAGTGATTGTAGCACCTCTACAACAATCTTTCTACTTTTTATCACCCAGTAGATGACTTGTGTGATCAAGTTGAAATGCCAGTGTATTAATATCTAAACACCTCTTCTACCTTTCTATCAACAAATACCTGGGTCACCAATTCTATTGATCATAGAATAAACTACTAGTCTGATCTTGCTTTAAAATTATTAATGAGACTCTTATAATACTGTCCTACCTTAGCTTAGCTCAGTTGAGGGCTACCAAGAAACATAAGGTGTAAAATATATATTAGATATGGGAGAAAATATTATGATTAATAGAAATAAAACATTTATTAAGTTTTAAAATAAATAAATAATTAAAATTTGGTAAAGTTCTACCCTTTAAATTTACAAGTGCTTGTCTACACTTCATCTCCTCCCATCATCTACATGAATTAAACAACCTCTACTGTGCGATAAAATTAAATTAATAAAATAAAGTTGTAATGGTGATTAACTATACTGTATGGTAAGTTAGAATTAAATACAAGAAAAATATAATACTATTTAACATTAAATTTTACAGAAATTTATACTAAGTAACTGAATTAATGTCTAATCTAAATAATCAGGGAACATCTCAGGGAATTAATTTATCGCATAGCTTAATTTTAAATCTTTACTTTCCAACAACTACTACTTGCTATCATAAAAGTAATGACACAAATTAAGTATTATCCTAATAAAATAATAATAGTTAGATAATGAAAGAAAGAGGGTGCATTTTGATTTCAATTCATCATCTAAATAATAATTGAAAAATAAAATTTTCAGAGAATCATTAAATAATCAAATATGTCATATAGTGTTTGGATCAAGAACAGCAAACATTATCAGATCTGGACATATTCATAATTAAATTATGGAATAGTGCAATCATATTATATTGGATATATAAGCATGTGTTTATGTGTGGAAATATAGAATATGAATGCATGTCAAAGAAAAATTCTGAACAAGGCTTTTAAATAAATAAAACATTTGGTTTACTAGTTTACATCTATACATGTTTTGGAATAATTCCAACATCAATGACTAATAATATACTTGAAAACAAACTACGCAGAAATAAGCTTTCTGTATTTTATTTTAACATATGCCAGATATCAATCTATACTGAGAAAGGAAATATTATAATAGCAGCACCAAATTAGCAACATATTAAACGAATTATTTTGACATTTTTCGTATAAAATATATGCAAGTTATCAATCAATTTTGATTTACTCATAAAATATAAAACTTTGTTAAACACTGGAACTAAAATTATAAAATGTGAAACTATAATTTCTTGGCATTTTTACTTCAAATGCACATTAACATAATATGAGAGCAGTTTAAATCTATGAATAAGAGGTTAAGTTATCCTTCACAAACCAAATAAATAATACTATTAATTAACTATACATTCTTTTCTTTTGTTTGCTCATTCAAAATGAGGATGAAACATTCTGAGAGTGATAGTATAATATATAAATAATTAATATGATATGATTTGAAACAATGATTAAACTTTTACGTCAATGATGGATTTTCTTCATTCCTTCCAAATTAATCATATTTTATGCATGCATCTGAATTATGCTACCGTCTATAAAATAATTAATATAGCTACACCCAATTGTTTTACTTATGAAATTGGGATAAATATCATAATAGGGATGATAACAAGGGCCAACAAATCTATAACACTAATTCTAATTTAGCTGTTCTGTGAGAAAAATCAATTCTACCTTTATTTTCCTTTCTTATCAGTGAACTATCTTAAACTTGGCTATGATTAAATAATGAAAAAGCATTTCACATAAATACATGAGGGATTAAAATACTTTCTTTATTCTAATCCTTTAAATGACCAAAACACAGTGACTCCCTAGCCTAATTTCTGAGGCTTAAAACAACCCAGTGTGGACATTGTCTCATCATTGATAAATAAAAATAAGGGAATACATTACTTGACTATAATTATCATTAAATACAACAACTTAATCCAGAAATATAATCCACTTATGACAAATAGTTTATGAAGCTAATGGAGAGCTCTCTAAATCCCTGACAATGCAATACATAATCCACTCATGTCAAATACTCAAATAAATTAAAAGAGTTATCACAATTTCTGACAATAGATTATATAACATAAACAATTTCATTCTGCATAGCCACTAAATACATTTCAATCTAAGCATAATAAAGAAATAATAACTTCACACTTAAATAAATCCCTAAACATTCCACTTCATTTTGGAACATTTCATCACCTGAAACCAATGGGAACAAAACTATTTCTACTTTTAATTCAAATATTATTATAACTGGATCAAAGAACACACAAATATATAAGCATAATAATGCATAAACAATTACAAATCACATTTGATAAAGAAATACTGTATGGATGTTGATTAATAAGTTATAAAATAAATAATGAATAAATCTCTCATTTCTGATAAAGTATGATATTTTAACTTAGAAATATAATAATTATTACTGAACAAGTAAGACAAAATAACTCGTTAGTATATTTGACAACAGCCCATCAATTGAAACAAAAGTCTGGTTTGGGATAGATAACAAATCTTTAAATTTGGAGTAAAATAATTATTAATAAATAAACTTTATAACTTCTTAAAAACACAAAGATAAACAATAAGTTTTATGTAACCCCTCTTCTCAAAAACGAGCTGTTACCTACTAAATAGTGAATGGATATTTTTATTGCTAGCACATGTGTATAGAAATATAAATACATAATAAAACTATACTAAAATAACCACTAATTACTGAGTATAATATTTTTTCATATTATACTTTTGTGAGATGTTCTTGAAGAGAGAAATAATAAATAGAAAAAAAATTGTAAGACAAAAAATTAATCTATCTATCAAATGCTAACAAAATAATAATAATAATCATTAAAGCTTTTTTTTAGCTGGAATTAAAATTTTATTTATAGTCTGTAGATCACATAACTTAGTCATGTACTAAATGATGATGATAATTGGTATAATCATAAATATGGATAAACATATAACAATTTCCTGCAGGGAGATAAATAATTTTAATTGGGTCCTAATTTATAAACATTTCAAAGTTCTTAGCAAAAGCTAATGATCCCGGTGGCCATATCACATATGAAAATCTTCATTATGGCAATAAATATCTAATACTGCATAAGTTAAACAATAATGTATTATTTAAATAATTAGACTTGTTTAAGTATTTGTTCCAAATTTTCAAAAGTCATTCATCAAGCATTCTTATAATAGCTTGGGTGATATAAATAGAATAGATTGGAGATAAAGGACAGTCTTACACTTTTTGCTATTACTCTCTCTTTGGTCTTAGTTTTTATAATGTTCATTCTCGGGGCTGCCTATAGTAGGCTGCCATGAATCTTTTAACATGGAAGAAGGCTGCCACTGATGAAGAAGCAGTAGTGACCGAGATTGCTGACCACCAAGCTGATTCCTGCAACTGAAGTTCAGAGAAAGAACCAGTTAGCCATTCACCCCAAGTATGTTGAGGCAACAGTCTAATAGCTATTTAAAGTTGTCTATGATCACCAATAAATACTAATTAATGTTTTCTTTTATAATTATACATAATCTCTACTTGTAAAACCTCTCTATAATCTTATCAAACACACACACACACACACACACATATATATATATATATATGTGTATATATATATATATTTATACACATTAAATAAAATGTAATATATATATATATATATATATATATATATTACATTTTATTTAATGTGTAAAATTTTATTATTATAATTATTTGCTTTTTAGTTTATATGTAATTTATATAGCAAATCAATCCAACTACATGAGCCACTATTTTAGATTGGTTTTTTTAAATCTCCAATGCTTCAGGGATATTTTAATTACTTTAAATTATGTGTTTTAAAGCCATTGCTCACTGTGTTGGAAAAGTCAACATTGAAAAAATGAAAAGATTGAAGTGGATAGTTGGGCTGGACATATTGCTAGAAGAGGTGATATTAGATGAACAAATGAAATCTTAAACTGGATTCCAAGAGATTGTAAAATACCCAGAAAGAGACCACATGTTAGATGGATGGATGAAATAAGAAAGTGTGTAGGGGTGATGTGGAGAAGAGAAGCTAAAGATCGGAGAAGATGGATTGAAGTTGGAGTCCCCTTCATCCTGCAGTGGATAAATAATGTTTGATGATAATGAAGGTGATATATATATATATATATATATATATATATATATATATATATATATATATATATATATATATATATATATATATATATATATTCAAACAAATATATTTAACACAGTATTCAAAATTAAATAGTATATTCTTTACCAGAAGTATTTTCAATTGTTTCACTGACAATCTTTATCAACTGTTAATACAAACGTACAAAAAATAAAAACTTGCATTACCCATCATTCAATCTATTCAATGTCTGTATTCCAATTATAATAAAAAAATATATAATTATTCAAAATATTACAATAATTAATGCACTAAAACAATATTTTAAAAACAAATATATACCACAATATAATAGAAGTACTTTCAACTATCTATGTAGTTATCAACTAGATTCAAATTGTATTTGAAAAAACCGCTACAAATGTAAACAAAAAGTAATACGTCATACATCAATTTTCCCACAATTCATTCATTTTTATATTGGTGGCCTGTCTATTTATCAAATGTTGCTTTTCACTTTTTATTAACATAGTTTCTTTAATTTTGCGTTTATTATTATTTCTTTCAATACACAAAATCTTATCTTTATTAAAATCAAAATCAAAAACATAATTACATGTTACATTATGATCAAAAAATACTGATGGTGATACATCATCATTTCTAACATTCTCTTGTCTTGATTTTTATACTCGTTTTTATAACAACAACTGCTCCTTTGATCTTTTCTTCAATGTACATGGAGATTCACCAATATGTGCTTTTCCACAAACACACATCCATTTATATATTGCACAGATTTGATTTAAAATACTACATCATTTTTTTGAATTATTTATTAGTCTTGTTAAATTAGGAGTAGTATAAAATGCAACTCGACATATACTTTTATATATCTGTTTTATAAATTTCACTTGTTCATTACAAATAAATGGTATTGATATTCAAGTATATTTTATTTTATCAATATCTATAGCACTTAAAATATGTCTATTATTATTAAACCTAGTAACAACATTATAAGTTAATTTATGTTCATATCCAACATTTAACAAATCGATAGTAAATACATTTATGTTACTTATTTTATCAGAACTATATTTACATAATTTATTATTCCTAAATAACAATGATTTTAAACCGGATAATTTATGTACTATTGGCACATTTGAATACCAAGGAATATATCCTCTTTTTTCAATATCTTTTATTACCATATAATAATCTACTTTATTATTATTACGAGTAACTTTAATACCTAAATACCGAATTGGCATTTTTTCTTCAAAAGATTTACTCCATTTTAAACCTTCTAAACTGATGTATATATTTGTTTTTAAAATATTGTTTTACTGTATTAATTATTGTATTGTTTTGAATATATATATATATATATATATATATATATATATATATATATATATATACATATATATATATGTGTGTGTGTGTGTGTGTGCGTGCGTGTGTGTGTTTGGCAGATGACGATATGGACCAACTAACGAGTGCTGGGTCAGCATGAAATATGTATATTGAAGCCATTTATTTTTATCACATATATGTTGTCATATGTAAAGGTTGTAAAAAAAAGAGTTGACAGCTATAGAGATCTTGAAATTCTGACATCAAATCTCTTCTAATAACTTTATATTTGGTACATAGTTGAGTTTCATTATTATAGACGAGGTTATTTTATATAATATGAAAGTATTACTTCTTTGTAACTTATAATTTTATATTGTAAATTTAATTGTTTGACTAGAAAATAAATGTACACTGTGTTGCATAGCTCATTAGTCATTTATATACATTCAAACAAAGATGACTCTAAATAGTGATTTAAATTCAATGATCTAATTGCATGAAATCTTAAAAACATATACGAGATACATTTTATACAAAGGTATATTTACTTTCATTATCAACATTAATAAAATAATTCATTATCTCACAATTATGTTATAAGATCTAAATTAATTAATGAAGATATGACAGGCATGAGAAAATACATTTATATAATTCCCAATATTGTGGGCAAGAGGAAACAACTTAGATTATTTTCTTATATATATATATATATATATATATATATATATATATATATATATAGTACGCTGCCAACAGACTGATGACACATAGAAAACATTACACGTTCATAAATTAGTCTATATTTTATTTTCTTTAGATACAATTCTATAATCTAATTATTTCTAAATCAATTTAAATTTATACCAGCAACTATGAAACACAAACATCATATTAGACAAGATAACAATTTTAACATTAAACAAATACAAAGTATCTTCTCAATGGCATAAGAATACTAAGATACTCTTCATTATTAAGCATCTGGATATTATCATAGCTAACAATAATTCTTAAATAAATGTAATAATAATAATAATAATAATAATAATAATAATAATAATAATAATAATAATAATAATAATAATAATAATAATAATAATAATAATAATAATAATAATAATAATAATAATATATTGTGCCCTTTTCTATAGGTCAGTAATAGTTTATAACAGTCAATTACTAAAAATTTTAAATTTTAGAATATGTTCTTTTGATTTATTAATTATATTAAGTCAATTATATCGTTAAAGTACAATTTGAAGCTAAAGAGAATGCGTGGTATATAAAATCATTTAAAAAATGGTTATGTAAAGCTTTAAATATTGTTTAATATGGTTGTAAAAGCTGGCCATATTAAATAACAGCTGTAAATAATTAAAAGTATATTTAATAAATTCGATTTTAATAGTTTAAAATTGATAAATTAATAAATACAGTGTTTAAATTTATAATCATATTTAATAAACAAAAATTAATATAGTATATTTTAAAAATAAACTTTATGATGGTGAGAATTGTATTTAATTCTATATTTTCTAAATTGTTCTTCCAAATTTTTTATAATTATTTTATATAATATAATAAGTGTATCAATTTTATAAATCTAAGCAGAGAAATAGATTAAAAATTGTCTGTCAAAGTTATAATCATGTGACTTTTAATGTATACTCTCACACACACGCTTGTTTGAAATAATAACAAAGTTTAAAATATTTTAAAAGTTTATATTATAGAATTGGATAGAATTATTGCCTATCATATAAGTAAATAGTATTAAACATTAAGTTAACTATTGTATGTAATGTTTTAAGTAATGTAATAAAGACGAATACAGATATATAAAAATTAAATATTTTATTTAAATAAAAATAGATAAATTGAATATTAAAAAATGGAATAGGTAAATAAAGTTATTTTAATAGTTATTTTAAAAGATTAAATAATTTAAATAAAATAATAATTTCTTTAAAAGTAATATTTTAAATAATATTTTAAGTTCATTACGTCACAATTTCTAATTTTGAAATTCAATTCTACTTGAAATTGGAAATATGTAAATTTGTTCTCAAGCTAAAATAAGAATTAACCAATAGGAATAGGTATTCTTACAGACTATAAATATGATTTGCATGGTGGTATAGGAGGATATTAATAATGTATTGAAACCAGAGAAAGGTAAATTATAGCTATCAAGAGATAGTATTTTTTTAAATCTTTTATTTTAGTCAATTTTTTTGTACTTTCTTATAACTTTATCTGCAAAAAAATTAATTGATAATTTTAAAAGTATTTTTTCACAAAAGAGAGTTTTAAAATATAATAATTTAGAAACTTCAAATGATTTTCTAATTTTTAAAGTACTTACCAGTCATATTTTATCTAAAAGTTTAACCTAAACTACGCAATAAAAAATGGATATACTACGAAATAAAATGGATATAAATTGTAATGCTGAAAAAATATTTGAAATATTTATTGATACAGCTTTATTTATGCATAACCGGAGATTTTTTTGGTACATAAAAAAAAACCCCACAGCACGGACATCATACGGAGTCTAATGAAAAAATAATTGGAGACACATTATTATTTATAAGCCTATCCAAGATTTATTTTTTTTAAATAGTAATAAGACAATTGTATATTGCATGAATTATTTTATATAATATTATATCAAAAGGAGTAAAATGTTATATCCTTTCTGAAGGTAACATTTTTTTATATTTTAAAATGATGTATAAAAAAAAACCAAATGGAAGTTTAAATGTATCAAGAAGGAAACGTAGATAAAAAAGTGAACACATAGATGAATAAAAGATGGATCCATGGAAATACAAATTGTACTTAAAAGTTCATCAAATATTTTTAAAGTTAAATTAGATGGATTTATGCATCGGATACGCAGAGAATATTGGTAGAGAAGATTAAGAAGCTTCATGGGATTAATTAATATTATGATTTAATAATTATCGTCCTAAATACTAAAACCAACTATTATTTTCTATAAATTTTACTAAATGGATTAATAATTATTTTTATTTTAAACTTTAACGTGCTTGGAGAACATTTTTAAAAACTCTAGAGAAAATAATAAACATTTTGGACTTATCAGAAACTATCGTCAAGAAAAGATTTAAGTATAGTTTTGATTATTTTTATTTTGTTAACCTAGTTTAAATCTAAATTTTTTATATAAGATTAGGAAAAACATAAAAACATTAATTTATTAATATTAAAATTTTATAATATAACAATCTAATAATTTAGCTAAAAATATTTTAATATAAAGTGTATGGGTATGGATTTTTTTTTTATATCTGCAATGCTCAAGTGGACAAAGGAAGCCTACTGAACATGATGACTAGATAAAGGTTATTGGTCATAATAATAACTATTGATAATTTATAATGTATATATATTTTTTGTTTTCTTTAGATCATCCATAAATTGGAAGAATGAAGTGTAAAAGTTTTTTACTTATATGTACCGCATTTCATACAACATTTTAAAAAAAACATTATGAGATAGGATTGATTTGGAAATATGCATACGACAATTTTTTTTGATTTTTTTTTATTAGTAATATAATCCAACATAACAAATAATTATGTGATTCTTTTAAAATTTTTATGTTATGGGATATTCAAATATTGTCTAAGTAAATTGTATATGATTAGACATATAGAATGATGAAGTGGACAGACTTTTCTTATGGAATCATAAGATTGTTTAACTATTAATGAATTTTATTTATTGTTTTTTGTAAATGCAGATAATTATTTATCGATGTAAGATGTAGAAAAATCTTTTAAAATAATGTTGAGATAGTGGATTGGAAGTACTTAGTGAACAGGAAACCAATATGATGTATTTTTTTAAAAAAATAGGATGTTATAAGGAATGGAAATAATATTTAGTCTTTATGTGAATATGAGCATAGTTAACATAGCCCTATGACTGATACACATTTTATTTGGACAGTGCTTATATTTCTTTAAATATTTGATGTTCTAATAAAGCTGAAGAAATATCTTTAACATCGTCCCTGTACTAGAGGATATTAGGCAGGTAAATGCCATACCTCTTCGCACTTTACCATGATTTTGAGATATGTTAAGAGTGATAATCTAGCTTTCTTCCTTAATCCTATGCATCTGTTTTCGCGCTCTTTATTTCATGTAACTGCATCATTCAGTAAGATATATTTAAGAGAAATGATAAATAATTTAGAACTTAGGTTATGCTATCGTTTTTTTTTTTGGATAAGATTAGTTTATTTGCTTATAAGGAGCAGAATATTATAACTTAAAATTGAAGATCCAAAGTATCCTAAGGAAAGAAAAGAATCATAGAATATATTTTGAATTTTATTTCGGAAATGAAATATAAACTTTTTAAAATAAAGTATCTAAACAAAGATATTTTATTTAAAGTGATAATAATTTTAAATGCTTTAGTATTATTTTTTTAAGAGAAAAATAAGTATTGCATATTTTAAAATACAATAGTACAAAGTAAATTATGTAAACAATATGCATAGTATATTTTTTGTTTATTGATTAACAGAGATATATTGATGATTACACTTATATCATACTAAAGTAAGGCTTAAAGAAGAATATATTATGATTAGTAAACATTGTGTGATAAATACTAAAATCTAGTACTGAATTTTGGATAATATTTGTGTAACATCTTTGACTTTGCAAGATGAAATTTTTTTTAATATTTTGAGAAATTCATACTCATTATAAAATTTTGTTTTCTATACAATGTTTTTCTAAGTATGAATTTTTAAAATAAAATAGTTTAATAATATTAAGGATAAAATGATGTTCCTAATAAAGTAGATAAATATATTTGTAATGGATTAACCATAATGTGAAACCAAATAGTAACATTTTTTTTTTTTTAATTTTGTCCTAAATCTACATAAAGATGTAATTAAAATATAATTTTTTTTTATATAACCTGGTAGATCAAACTGTAAAGTAAAAAAAGTTAAGGATATCCACTGTAAATAGTGTAAATAAATTGTTTCTTTATTTGTTGTTAGTAATAAACTTTGTTAAATTTTGTTATTTCAAAAATTTTGTGTCCAAGTTATTTATTTCTCCACACCGCTGTATGAAAACACAATATATGCATAATAATTGAAACAAATATATAATGTTGCACAATAGATAGAGAATTATTTTAGAATTTTAAATATTTATTGGTATTCATTACAATTAAATAAACATAATCTTACATTATTTTATTGGTCATAAATCAGTTATCACAATATTATATTAAATTATATGCTATCAGTTGCCACACATATTTTGTTTGTCAGATTATTAAAATGCTACCACATATTTATTTATTATATTCATGAAGATAAAAGATTATATAAAATTATTTTATTATGGTAATAAAATTATAGTAAAAGAAAAGATAAACAGAATTAGTTAAACAATGAAGAATATTATTACTGTTATTTATTATTATTAGTTTCAGTGTTGTAGATTATGACATAAAATCCCTTCTCATATTTTCCTACCGTAATTTTATTAACTTAGAATAAACTTTATGAACCTGAGATTATTTTATTTGAGCTAGATTATTATTAAATAGAAGATTAAGATTTAATTATTAGTTTAATCTTAGTGAGTAGAAGTTATTAAAGTCGTAAGAATACTATGAGTTTGTTATTTAAAATAGTAATAAGGGGGATAGTGTTCTTATGCCATTGAGGTAGTATCCTGTAGGATATTGGCTCAATGTAATCTATCTTGTCACCTGTATTTTCACTTCAAGTCTCATGAAAATATTAAATATCTATTTAATTTATTTTATAAATTGAACCTTATTAGTATTTTAAATTTGAGCTAGTGAAACATTTTAATTTTAATGCTGAGTATTTTATTTATTAACTATTAACTGAGCTAGAACCTATTTTATTTTATACCATATATCATCTGGAAGTGAAGATGCACGAGGGCAAGGTCTGATTTTGGCGCCAACTACGTGTTGGGCCTGAGTGTTTAAATGGGAGAGTATAATGGGCTTACATGACATGGGAAAGTCTTGGTTAGATTTTGCTCTTCCAGCGTGACTGCACGATATGTAGTTGGGACTACAATCGATAGTTCAGATTGTGGTACCCAAACTTTTAGGCTATGAGATATATTAGGAAAGTAGTTAAAAATATATAATACAATAGTTAGTATTTGAGTTCGCGTAACTTTAGAGATTATTGATAGTATATCTCACAGAAGATAGATAATTTAATATTTATTATAGCAATAATTATTTAGGATTTGATTATTATTGTGAATTAAGTGTTTATTATTATAACTATTGCAATTTTATGTGGTATATAATCGGATTGATTAAAGAAAATATTATTATATTGTTTGTAAAACAATTAGCAAATAAAATTTTAAAATATGCATATGTGGCTTACGATTATTTTATTACATATTATGACCATGTCAATTATTGAAATATTAAAAATATGTTTTGAAAATGCTTTAATATGTGCAAATTATCTGTGAATCATGCATGTGGAAAATAATGTTGTGACACCCATAATGTTAATCGTTATTGTTATTTAGTATTAGATTGTATAAGATGTAAATGAGCTATTATCTATGGTTTATTGTGGGTGATGGTTAGATGGAGATAGAAGAAACTGGTAAGGAACTATTTTTTATGAAAAATTAATAGTACTACATTATTTAAATATTGAGATTTGAAAAAGCATATTTGTAAAAAAAAAAAAAAATGATAATCAGGATAATAATTTTGAGAGTGTAATATCTGAGTTTATGGTCGATGATATTTGTGAAGAAGAAAAAGAAATAGAAAACTTAATCGAAATGGAAACAGTTATGGATAGTGTCCAAACTATAGACCATAAAATAAAAGAAGAAGAGGAAGAGGTTATAAAAATGAAAATAGGGGAAGAAAAGGTAATAATGTCTGAAAAAGATGTAGAGAATTTTTCAGTATCCCAGATAATGATGATGTTTACAAAGATAAATGAAAATATGAATAAAAATATTGAAACTCTTAGAGAAGAAATGAACAAAAATAGTATCAAATTTGATGTTCTTAATGAAAATATGAGTAAAAATAGAGAGGACACAAAAGCTCTTAATGAAAATATGAGTAAAAATAGAGAAGATAGTAATATAAAATTTGATGCTCTTAATGAAAATATGATTAAAAATAGAGAAGATAGTAATATAAAAGTTGATGTTCTTAATGAAAATATGATTAAAACTAGAGAGGATACGAAAGCTCTTAATGAAAATATTAGTAAAAATATTGAGTCTCTTAATGAAAACCTAAATAAAACAAATGTAAGATTAGAATCTCTTAGTGAAAATGTGGACAAAAATAGTAATGAAATCAGAACTTGTGTAGAAAGTATGAATCAATTACTTAATGAAACCTGTAAAACAGTAGAAGATTTTAAGGTGGAAATACATGAAAAATTTAATAATTTGGATTTGAGATTTGATAGCAATGAAAACGTCATTGGTTCTTTAAAGGAGTAAATAGAGTACATAGATTATAAGAATCAGGAATTGCTAAAAAATAAATTTTCCGAATTCTTTGAAAATACTATAAAGGGTTTAAGCAAGCAAATTGAAGAATCTATCAATCAGTGTCAGATAAACAATAGCAACTTAAATCAGAAGCTTAATAGTAATAAATCAGATGTTGATCACGAAATTGGGGAAATAAAAGATCATATAGGTCGTATGGATGAAAATTTTAAAAATGTGAAGGAAGAGGTTGTGCAGACCAGAATAACTTTGAAAGATGAAATGGAGAAATAATTAGTAGAGAAGTTCAAGGATTTGATAGTGCAAACTAGGAGAGATGTAAAGGAAGAAATAGAACAAGATTTGGTTGAGAAATTAAAAGATCTTGGTATTCAGAAAGATGATGAACATAAGTATAGATCTAAAGTTGGTGAGAATATGAAGCATTTACAGAAAGATGTAAAAGAACAGGGACAGCAGTTGGAAAAGAATAATAATGAGTGTACAGAAATAGTAGATCAAAACTTGGATAAGTTTAAAAATGAACAGAAGTTATATGTACAACAAGTGATTGGACACATAAATTTCGAAGAAAAGTTGCAACAAATATATGAACAAATGGAGGAGATTAAGTCCATAAGGAATAAAACTTTAGAGTTAGGCAAAGAAAAAGTATTGAGTAGTAAATATGAAGACTGTATAACTCCATTCCCAATAGATAGAATAGAATGTCTAAGAAAAGGTGAGAATAACCAATTAGAACATACTAATGTTAAAGAAATAGACAGCAGACCAGTTAGGGAAAATATTAGTTGTGATGGTGGTTCGAATAGCTCGATGGCATTACATTTTATGAGGGTCAAACCGTTTAGAGGAGACTATACCGAAAACACATCTGAGTTTCTGAATAGTTTGGATGAGCTATTTTCAACATGTGTTCTAACAGAAAAGGAAAAATTAGCCATCTGCAGTAATCATTTAGGTGGCACTGCCAAAGACTGGTGGCAGTCGCTCTTTGAAAGGCCAAATACTTATGGCGACTTTAGATATTTAATTATAGGGAGTTTCTGGAACGCAGACAAACAAGATAGTATTAGGTCCCAGATAACTCAAGAAAAATATCACTCTAGCAAGGGCAGTTATACTAGTTTCTTTCAAAGCCAGGCTGTCTGATTGAAAACGCTTACTGCATGTCCATTATCTGAAGGGCAGATAGTCAGGATAGTACGCCATAATTTGCCCAGAAATGTGGAGCAATTATTAATTGCAGCAGACCGTTATTTGATAGAAGATGTGTCAGAGATATTACATGCACTTGAAATCACTGAGACATCTTTAGACAGTAGATTCAAAGCAAATAGGGAAAGAAATAATTATTCATTATCAAATATTAACATTAACAATAATAGTCAAAGATTTCAAGCAGGTTTTAAGAGGAGATATAATTCTAGAGATAGAGATAGGGTATCTCCCTATGTTAAGAAAGCAGTTAGATTTGATAAATCTAGGAGTAGGGTAGAGGTACTAAATAGTCAACCCTCTACTAGTGGTATTACTACAATTTTAAAAAGACCAAATGTTAAAACAAGTGAGAAAAAGTTAAACTTTAAAATGTCATAACCTTCAAAGAAATCAATTTAAGAAATTTCTTGAGTTATATGAGGGTCCATATAAGATTTTTAGCAAAGTAGGAGAAAATGCTTTTGTGTTGACTATACCAGATGGGAAAAAAGGGACGTACAATGCTAGAAGTCTAATCCCATACCCATCAGAAGTGTAAAAAAAAAATTTTAGTAATACTAGTTGAGATTCTGAGTGTAATGTCCAAATATTTTATAAGTTTATATTAAAAACAGTATATTCTTTTATATTTCAGTAGTAGAAGATAGAATTTGGTTATAGCAAATGATAAAGATATTAAGTATCAATAGATAGAGTAAATATTAAGATAGATGTTTAATTTAAAATTTTTATTGGAAGGAGGAGGTTATGTGACCTTTTCTATAGGTCAGTAATAGTTTATAATAGTCAATTACTAAAAATTTTAAATTTTAGAATATGTTCTTTTGATTTATTAATTATATTAAGTCAATTATATCTTTAAAGTACAATTTGAAGCTAAAGAGAATGCGTAGTATATAAAATCATTTAAAAATGGTTATGTAAAGCTTTAAATATTGTTTCATATGGTTGTAAAAGCTGTCCATATTAAATAACACAGCTGTAAATAATTAAAAGTATATTTAATAAATTCGATTTTAATAGTTTAAAAGTCATAAGTTAATAAATACAGTGTTTAAATTTATAATCATATTTAATAAACAAAAATTAATATAGTATATTTTAAAAATAAACTTTATGATGGTGAGAATTGTATTTAATTCTATATTTTCTAAATTGTTCTTCCAAATTTTTTATAATTATTTTATATAATATAATAAGTGTATCAATTTTATAAATCTAAGCAGAGAAATAGATTAAAAATCGTCTGTCAAAGTTATAATCATGTGACTTTTAATGTATACTCTCACACATAAGCTTGTTTGAAATAATAACAAAGTTTAAAATATTTTAAAAGTTATATTATAGAATTTGATAGAATTATTGCCTATCATAAAATTAAATAGTATTAAACATTAAGTTAACTATTGTATGTAATGTTTTAAGTAATGTAATAAAGATGAATACAGATATATAAAAATTAAATATTTTATTTCAATAAAAATAGATAAATTGAATATTAAAAAATGGAATAGTTATTAAAGTTATTTTAATAGTTATTTTAAAAGATTAAATAATTTAAATAAAATAATAATTTATTTAAAAGTAATATTTTAAATAATATTTTAAGTTCATTACGTCACAATTTCTAATTTTGAAATTCAATTGTACTTGAAATTGGAAATATGTAAATTTGTTCTCAAGCTAAAGTAAGAATTAACCAATAGGAATAGGTATTCTTACAAACTATAAATATGATTTGCATGGGGGTATAGGAGGAGATTAATAATGTATTGAAACCAGAGAAAGGTAAATTATAGCTATCAAGAGATAGTATTTTTTTAAATCTTTTATTTTAGTCAATTTTTTTGTACTTTCTTATAACTTTATCTGCAAAAAATTAATTGATAATTTTAAAAATATTTTTTCACAAAAGAGAGTTTTAAAATATAATAATTTAGAAACTTCGTGGAAATGATTTTCTAATTTTTAAAGTACTTACCAGTCTACTTTATCTAAAAGTTTAACCTAAACTACGCAATAAAAAATGGATATACTACGAAATAAAATGGATATAAATTGTAATGCTGAAAAAATATTTGAAATATTTATTGATACAGCTTTATTTATGCATAACCGGAGAATTTTTTTGGTACATAAAAAAAAAAAAAAAAAACCACAGCACGGACATCATACGAGTCTAATGAAAAAAATTGGAGATGCATTATTATTTATAAGCCTATCCAAGATTTATTTTTTTTAAATAGTAATAAGACAATTGTATATTGCATGAATTATTTTATATAATATTATATCAAAAGGAGTAAAATGTTATATCCTTTCTGAAGGTAACATTTTTTTTATTTTAAAATGATATATAAAAAAAACCAAACGAAAGTTTAAATGTATCAAGAAGGAAACGTAGATAAAAAAGTGAACACATAGATGAATAAAAGATGGATCCATGGAAATACAAATAGTACTTAAAAGTTCATCGAATATTTTTAAAGTTAAATTAGATGGATTGATGCATCCGATACGCAGAAAATATTGGTAGAGAAGAGTAAGAAGCTTCATGGGATTAATTAATATTATGATTTAATAATTATCATCCTAAATACTAAAACCAAGGATTATTTTCTATACATTTTACTAAATTAATAATTATTTTTATTTTAAACTTTAACGCGCTTGGATAACATTTTTAAAAACACTAGAGAAAATAATAAACATTTTGGAATTATCAGGAACTATCGTGAAGAAAATATGTTACTATAGTTTTGATTCTTTTTATTTTGTTAACCTAGTTTAAATCTAAATTTTTTATATAAAATTAGGAAAAACATAAAAACATTAATATATTAATATTAAAATTTTATAATATAACAATCTAATAATTTAGCTAAAATATTTTAATATAAAGTGCATGGGTATGAATTTTTTTTTATATCTGCAATGCTCAAGTGGACAAAGGAAACCTACTGAACACGATGACTAGATAAAGGTTATTGGTAATAATCATAACTATTGATAATTTATAATGTATATATTTTTTTGTTTTCTTTAGATCATCCATAAATTGGAAGAATGAAGTGTAAAAGTTTTTTACTTATATGTACCGCATTTCATACAACATTTTAAAAAAACATTATGAGATAGGATTGATTTGGAAATATGCATACGATAATTTTTTTTTATTAGTAATATAATCCAACATAACAAATAATTATGTGATTTTTTTAAAATTTTTATGTTATGGGATATTCAAATATTGTCTAAGTAAATTGTATATGATTAGACATATAGAATGATGAAGTGGACAGACTTTTCTTATGGAATTGTAAGATTGTTTAAATATTAATGAATTTTATTTATTGTTTTGTAAATGCAGATAGTTATTTATCGATGTAAGATGTAGAAAAATCTTGAGAAATAATGTTGAGATAGTGGCTTGGAAGTACTTAGTGAACAGGAAACAATGATGATGTATTTTTGTAAAAAAATAGGATGTTATAAGGAATGGAAATAATATTTAGTCTTTATGTGAATATCAGCATAGTTAACATAGCTCTATGACTGATACACATTTTATTTGGACAGTGTTTATATTTCTTTAAATATTTGATGTTCTAATAAAGCTGAAGAAATAGCTTAACATCGTCCCTGTACTAGAGGATATTAGGCAGGTAAATGACATACCTCTTCACACCGTACCATGATTTTGAGATATGTTAAGAATAATACTCTAGCTTTCTTCCTTAATCCTATGCATCTGTTTTCGCTATCTTTATTTCATATAACTGCATCGTTCAGTAAGATATATTTAAGAGAAATGATAAATAATTTAGAACTTAGGTTATGCTATCATTTTTTTTTTTTTTTTGGATAAGATTAGTTTATTTGCTTATAAGGAGCAGAATATTATAACTTAAAATTGAAGATCCAAAGTATCCTAAGGAAAGAAAAGAATCATAGAATATATTTTGAATTTTATTTCGGAAATGAAATATAAACTTTTTAAAATAAAGTATCTAAACAAAAATATTTTCTTTAAAGTGATAATAATTTTAAATGCTTTAGTATTATTTTTTTAAGAGAAAAATAAGTATTGCATTATTAAAATACAATAATACAAAGTAAATTATGTAAACAATATGAATAGTATATTTTTTGTTTATTGATTAACAGAGATATATTGATGATTACACTTATATCATACTAAAGTAAGGCTTAAAGAAGAATATATTATGATTAGTAAACATTGTGTGATAAATAATAAAATCTAGTACTGAATTTTGGATAATATTTGTGTAACATCTTTGACTTTGCAAGATTAATTTTTTTTTAATATTTTGAGAAATCCATACTCATTATAAAATTTTGTTTTCTATAGAATGTTTTTCTAAGTATGAATTTTTAAAATAAGATAGTTTAATAATATTAAGGATAAAATGTTGTTCCTAATAAAGTAGATAAATATATTTGTAATGGGTTAACCATAATGTGAAACCAAATAATAACATTTTTTTTTAAAATTTTGTCCTAAATTTAAATAAAGATGTAATTAAAATATAAATTATTTTTTATATAACCTGGTAGATCAAACTGTAAAGTAAAAAAGTTAAGGATATCCAATGTAAATAGTAAATAAATTGTTTATTTATTTGTTGTTAGTAAGAAATTTTATTAAATTTTGTTACTTCAAAAATTTTGTGTCCGAGTTATTTATTTCTCCACATCGCTGCATGAAAACACAATATATGCATAATAATTGAAAGAAAGATATAATGTTGCACAAAAGATAGATAATTATTTTAAGAATTTTAAATATTTATTGGTATTCATTATAATTAAATAATCATAATCTTACATTATTTTATTGGTCATAAATCAGTTATCACAATATTATATTAAATTATATGCTATCAGTTGCCACACATATTTTGTTTGTCAGATTATTAAAATGCTACCACATATTTATTTATTATATTCATGAAGATAAACGATTATATAAAATTATTTTATTATTTTATTATGGTAATAAAATTATAGTAAAAGAAAAGATATACAGAATTAGTTAAACAATGAAAAATATTGTTACTGTTATTTATTATTATTAGTTTCAGTGTTGTAGATTATGACATAAAATCCCTTCTCATATGTTACTACCGTAATTTTATTAACTTAGAATAAACTTTATGAACCTGAGATTATTTTATTTGAGCTAGATTATTATTAAATAGAAGATTAAGATTTAATTATTAGTTTAATCTTAGTGAGTAGAAGTTATTAAAGTTGTAAGAATACTATGAGTTTGTTATTTAAAATAGTAATAAGGTGGATAGTGTTCTTATGCCATTGAGGTAGTATCCTGTAGGATATTGGCTCGATGTAATCTATCTTGTCACCTGTATTTTCACTTCAAGTCTCATGAAAATATTAAATATCTATTTAATTTATTTTATAAATTGAACCTTATTCGTATTTTAAATTTGAGCTAGTGAAACATTTTAATTTTAATGCTGAATATTTTATTTATTAACTATTAACTGAGCTAGAACCTATTTTATTTTATACCATATATTATCTGGAAGTGAAGATGCACGAGGGCAAGGTCTGAATATATATATATATATGTTATATTTGTATATATATATCAGATCACTTATATTAAAATTAATGACTATATATATATATATATATATATATATATATAGTCATTAATTTTAATGAGAATTAATTAAAAGTGTTATATTATGGTTTTACTATATATTGTTTCCAATGATTATTCTTCTTCTAGAGAAATAATTAATAATACTAATAATATTATTATTATGCTAAAAAGATATTAGGATTATCATTGATTTTGAATTAGATATGTATTCAACCTAAAATATATTATGGGATATTTTGCATAATCCCATAGGTAATATAATAATTTTAAAAAATGTTAATTATTATAATTATAAATAAAAGTATCTTTCTATTTTATGTTTTTATGATAAATAATACTTTAAAAACTAACCACTTTTATTTCGATTATGATAATCTTAACAATAAAATAATTAATAATCTGATTTTTCAACAAATAAACTTTCTTTGCTACATTTAGAATATATACTTCATTAATCACTTAAGTGATCACAGTATTTTGTAAGATTAATATATGTTTTAAAATATGTTAGTCTTATATAATTATTATAAATTATCTTATTATTAAATTTATTTTTATTTACATTTTAAATTGTATACTTTAATTAATGTGTATATTACAATTAGCACTCTGCGAAGATAGTGTTTTGATGATGATTCAGCCTAAAGAAACACTACTCTAATTACTTAATTCAACTTAATTTAAATACTTAATTTAACTTTATTAACATAATATTTACAAAAAAATTAATAATTATATTTGAATTAATAAATAAATATTTTAACAAATAACACTTTACAAAATTATATAATAATATAACACTAACATTTTTTACACATTCAAACATTTTTATTTTATAATTTATAATAGACAAGAACTAAAATTAAATTTACCCTTTTAATAATATATGGTTTTATTGTTATTGCTTGCCTTTATTGCTATAACATCGTATTAATGATCAATCACTTTCTATGTTTACTATTTACAATCATTATTGTTTAAAAACTTCTTTTAACACCTAATTTATTTATATTTTGATGACTATAAATTGATAAGAAGATTAAAAAAAGTATTTTCTTTAAAACAAAATAATATTACCATTAATATTATAAAATAATCATATTCTTTTTCTATTACCTCTTATAATATTTACTACTTTTGATCTTTTTGACTCTAGGTCATTAAAATTATAATTGATACTTATTAAACTATTGATTTTCAACATTTGTCTAAATTTTTCTAATAGCCTTATTATTCAGCTCTTTGAATAAATGCAAATAAAATAGTATATTGTATACTTTAAAACTATGAACCTTCTTATATCTTGAAATAACTTAATTTTAGATTTCATTCAATTCTCATGAATATTATTATATGCTTTTGGTACAACATAAAGTAAGAAACACTGATATTTAGTACATCTAGTAATACATAAATACTAACCCCCTATTCTCAATTCTAATAACATATTTTTCTCATATTCAT